>CAOKZL010002193.1:0-227758 GCA_948472985.1 Iguana delicatissima
GGATTGGGAAATGAAATTATATGGTTTAATGCAAATGGATAAGTTGACATATATAGTGAATGGAGAAAATAAAGAGAAGTATGTAAAGCAATGGGATAAGTTATTTCAATATTTTAAAAATTTAGGGTATGATAGTAATATGGTGATTATGGATTATTGAATAGAGAAGTTCTGGGATAAGGAGAAAAGCTAAAAGATATGATGACCGAATAAGTAAGTAAATAATGAAATAATCTTCAATACCGAAGTCAGAAGTATGTGGAAAAGCTATTGAATAAGCGGTGGAATAAGTAATATTTGTTGAATTTTATTTGTATGAGACTATGTATATTTAAATATGTTGTTTTGTATTAATTGTGTATTGTGTATTAGTACGTTATATACTTGATGTATTAGTATTAGTATGTAATTTGTGTTATGTTTTTTTTAAGGAATAAAGTTTTAAAAAAATAAAATAAATTGGGCATGCAAAGGTTGCCACTCCCAACATGCATCACATAGTAGCAATTGTTCAGCCTATGTATTTGCACACAAGGACATCATACAACAATATTTCCATGAAGATAAGAGTGAGGAGGCCATGGCCTTCAACAGGTTATAAGATCTGCAGCCCAAAACAACAAGGCCAAGGATAATGAGAACTGAAGTCTACCAGCATCCGCAGGATCACAGCTTGCACCTTTGACTCTGACCTAAGTGAGGAGAAGGACTGTGACAGTATCATTCCCTTGGAGTGGAATCGTTGGATTAGTGCAGGATTCTCTTAGGTGGGGGACAAATGCACTGACAACAAAGAGTGTGCTATCTTCAAATGCACTGTTAATAACGCAAGTCATGGTTATCCCTCACAAGACAATCTGCACACAACATGGCTCTACGTGTAAGAGGCAATACAGCCAGTGTCTATGTCAGGTATGAATCTGGGAAATCCATTTCCAGATTTCCACCCACTGCCTTCCTCTATTGCACAGCAAGTCAATACTTTCTTCCAGCTGTTCTATTTTATAGTGTTCACTGTTGCCAAGAATGAACCCACAATATCCCAATTACTAGCACTGGGGACACAGGCTATGTTATACCAACTTTCTTGGAAGTAAGTTCTACTGAATACTGGGGGGTTCCTATGTACCATCAAGTTGGCTTTGACATATGGCCACTCTATAAATGAGACCCGCAAGAGACTCCAGTGTTAATAGCCCTGCTCGGGTCTTGGATATCCAGGGCCTCGGCTTTCTCAACTGAATAAATCTACCTGTAATGCAGACTTCCATCTTCAACTTTACCAAGCATTATCTTAATTGAGACTATTCTCTAAAGTACAATAGACTCAACTTAGTCATTTTGGCTTCTAGTGAGAGTTGAGACTTAATTTGTTCTTGGATCCACTTTTTAGTCTTTTTGGCAGCCCACGGTGTAACTCCCCACCAGCACTCTCTTAAACAATCTGTTGTTCAAATTTTTTTTATCCCAGCCTTTTATCTTGAGATGGCAGGGTGGCAAACAGATAAAACAACAGCAATAATTTCAACAATTCCAAATTAGAATCAATATTTTAAATATGATAAAAACACATTAAACAATTTAAACAAGTTACAAGAGCTTTAAAAGGCTAAAAGAATTTTTAAGACTGCATACATTCTTAAAAGTACACTAGGTCCCAAAGGCCTTAATAAAAAGTCTTATCTTGACCTCATACCCACAAGGAATCAATATTGGGACTAGCCAGGGTTTCAAGGGGACAGCATTCCACAAGTGGGATGCCGCAGCTAAGCGTGGTCTCCGGCTTCTTCCCCTATCATGTCCCCGCCTGCCGTGGGACACAGTGGAGACTCCATGAGACTTCAGCAGATCTCAGTTCTCAGACAGGCACATATAGGGAGAGGTGCTCTTTCAGATATCAAAGTCCGGAGCCATTTAAGGCTTTGAATGGTATCAGCACCCTGACTTCAGATCACAACTGAATTAGTAACCGGTGCATTTACTTTACAACCCATGTTATGTATTGGCTGTATGAGGGGTTGATTTTTTCCCCATCAGCTTTCTTCAGTGTCCCGCTTTTACATGCCATGATATATCTTTACACTGATGACCCTAGCTAGTTCTTTGACAATTGCCCTTCTAAGACTTAATTCTTTTGATTTTTTTTGACAAGTCTCCATTTTGATTTATAACTGAGCCAAGGTACAGAAAATCATTAACTATTTCAATGTCTTCATTGTCACTTTAAAATGATATGAATCTTCTGTGGTCATTGTTTTTATTTTCCTTAACATTTAGCCTAAGTCCACATTTGGATTTTTTCCCTAAATGTTCAGCACTACTTATTCTCAATTGTTGCTACTTTCTGCTAGTAATATGTTACCTGCATATCTGAAATTGTTTGTTTTCCAGTTTTCACAGCTTCTTTCTCCAATCATAATCCTGCTTTTTGTATACATTCTACATATAAATAAAAAATAAATAGGGTAAGAAAAAGAATCTTGTCTGACGCCCTTGCCAATTGGAAATACATTCCCCATATTCTGTCTTGTTCATGGCCTCTTGTAAAGTACCCAAACAATCCATTTCTTCAGATTTTCCATGGTTTTTCATTATCGATGCAGTCAAATGATTTGCTGTAATCTATAAAGGACAGGATGATTCCTTCACCCCTGAAATTCTTTGGTGCATTCTATTACTCAACATATGTTTGCAATATGAACTTTAGTGTCTCTTCCTTTTCTGGACAGCTTGCATTTCTTACTCCCTATGTAGTAAAGGTTTTTGTAAGATCTTGAGCATCACTTTGCTCACATGAGAGAGTAGTACAAAGGTCCTACAGAAGTGGGGAGTGCAGCATCTTTGATGCCAACTGATGTATTTCAGCATAAACTTTAATGTAGTCCAATCCACTTCATCTTTCTACTTCTCATGCTGAAACAGACTAACACAGCTATCTCCTTGAAATTGCTACAATCCCTGGTGTTGACTATCTTTCTAGTAAACATACATTGGCTTGCACTGTTCATATCCTAACAGACAAGCTACAAGCTATGTTATTCACACTTAATAAAGTATGCATTTTGGTTTCCCACTAAAAATGGTCTCCCTGCATTGCCTACCCTTTTTTTTTTCTTTTTTCTTTTTTACAGAAAATCATACCTTTTGGGGGTAAAGAGCAACAGAGCATTTTGGGTGAGAAACTAATTCCTATTCTTGATCTGGACCCCAAGATTATTCTGGTATTGACACTTAAAATTTGCCTTTCCTTCAATAAGACTGCAGTGACATGCATGGTTCTTCTTACTATGTCTTCACAATAACCCTGTGAGGTTGGCTGAGAGAGCAAACTAAGACCCACCAGTGAGTTTCATGTCTTAGTGTGGACAGGATCTCCCAAGCCTCTGTTGAAAACTCTAATTACCATTAATTGGTTTAACCCTAATTACAGTAATGCTGAAATACTACACCCAGCCATGCATTCAATGGCACATCATGAGAAAGGCAATGGGGGGTGTTGGAAGAGGAATCTGGCAGCACCCTTAAGACTGGTCTGTTTTATTTATTTCATAGATATTTGTGAAAGCTCATTGTAAAATAAATCAGTATTAAAGGTGTTGCTAGATTCTTCCCCGCTCCTCTTCCTTTCCTTTTATGCTGTGACAGACTAATATAGCTATTTGTCTCAAATCATCAGAGGAAATGTGCATGATGGACTTCAGAAGTCTTCTTTTTTTAAAAAAAAAAACTTCTGTGAATTTCGGCCAGCCGAGGGAAACCCATACAATGGACTGATTTCCCGACTCCAAGTGCAGACTAATAATCCCTTGGTTGTTTGTATTTATTTTCTACTGCCTCGTTTATGCGATGAGTAGTGGCGGCGGCGGCGGCGGCGGGAGGGCCTCCTTCCGGATCGGTCCGACGGGGCTGCCGTGGAGCGTCAGCTCAGCGCGACCGTCCGATTACAGCCCGATTAAACAAATCCGCAGCCGAGAGACTGCCGGCTGAAGCCCATCCTACGCGCTGCCGAGCTACGACGCCGCCTCGGGGCCTCCGAGTCGCTTGCTTAACCCTTCTGCATCGCTGGCCGGCCGGCCGACCGACCGTCCGTCCGTCCGTCCGTCGGTCGTCAGGTGAACCTTTGCGACGGCTAAGGAGGGGGAAAAAAGCAAGCTTCAATCCCGCTGCACCTGACCTGTTGCCGCCGCCACCATCACCGGCGGCGGCGGCGGCTCTTGCTGCTCCTGCCGCCGCCGCCGCCGCCGCCGAAGCCGAGGCCGGTAACCAGCCGGCCAGCCCCGCAGAATCACGTGCGCCCGTGTGCGGCGGAGGGGTGGGGGCGGCTGGGGGAAAGTGACTCACTGCTTCCTCTGGCCAATCCCACGGGGGGATTCTCCCTTCGCGACCCGCCGGCCGGCCTGGAGGGCGGGCGCTGGGCTGGGTCGGGCTGGGCCGCGCCGCCCCGCGCGGGGGAAACACCCCTGAGCCGCTTCCTCTTCTTGGCGCACTCGCCGGCTGGTGCTACGCGGGCGCACGGCAGCGACGACGCGCTCCACGGCCGAGGGTAAGTGGGCGAGCGGGAGCAAGAGCGGGAGCAAGAGCGCGCGCGCGCGGCGTGGCCGAGCAGCCTCCCGCCCGCTTCGGCCGCTGCGCCGGCCGGCCCGCCTGCCCGCCGGCCCGCCTGCCCGCCCGCCTCGCCGGCTTTCAAAAGCCCCCTTACCTGGCCGGCTCCCCCGCTTCTCCACAGTAGGCACGTCAGGTTGCCCTTCTCTCTGCCAGCCTGCTTGGTTCGGGAGAGGGCGAGATTCCCTCAGCTGCCCCCGGGCACCGGAGAGCCGCCTTCTCCCAACGGCTTGCTGCTTTGGGAGACCTCAGAAGACAGCCGGACTTGGCGCGCCCCCTCCCTCCCTCCCTCGCTCGCTCAGTGGGCTTTCAGAAGGGCAGGGTCCGCTGGAGCTGGGCGGGGAGGGAGGTGAAATTTAGCCGGGGAGGTTTAAGGAAAGCGTTGCGGTGAGGCGACGGTAGGAGCGAGGCGAGAGACCCGTAAAAGGTGTCAGGGTGACAGGCAGAGTGGGGATGCGAGCCATCGCTCGCCTCATGTTGACCTTCACTGGGGGGAAAAAAGCCACCTCAGTGTTTAATTTTTTTAAGGCGTCTGCTTTCGGCAAACGTGGGAGTTTCCCGCGTACTTTAGGTCTGCCAGAAACACACTTTATTTTCTCTCCTTGGAAAGGTTCCCTCGTCTAACAAGAGCGCCTTTTCTAACCGTGGGGTGTCCTTTTTAGTTAATTGGAAAAGGGAAGCGGCGGCCCTCCCTCGCTCCCCTTCCCAGCCTGTTGCCCCCGAAACGCTTTCCTGTCCCTTCCTCGCCCCGCCCGACGAGCCCTGCCAGCCGCGCGCCCTTCCCAAGCGAGCGAGGCGCTCGGAACGGAGGTGGGAGAATTCCTCGCTCCGGCGTCTCTCGGCGTCGGGCGGGATGGCCTGGAGCCCTGGGGCGCTTCATTGAGAAGGGCTGGGGGTGGCTGCTGCCTGCGCCCGATCCGAACCCACGCAGAACTGTCGTGATCGGATTGAGAGGCGCTGCACAGGCGGCAGCAGCCGCGGCTCCTCCAGGCCCAAGGCAAGGAGCGCCCAGGTATTCCGGGGCCTGACCTACAAAACGGAAGCTGCCTCCTCTCTCGTCCTGCCCCCCCCCCGGATTGTTTGCCCATCCGGGGAGGCAGGAGAGGCAACATCGGCGTGGCTGGGGCGCTGGCGGAGGAGCTCTCCTGCCTCTCCGAAGCCGGCGCTGTAAAGCGGCGGGTCTTTTTCCTGCTCTCCCTTTCTTCTCTCCCCCTTTAAGCCTAAAACAGCCGCGCTCCTCGGTCGTGCCTCTTGGGTCTCCAGAAGTGGCTTGGTGCGCCCGCCGTGAGAGATGGTGCGGCTTGTGTGCGCATGCTGGACCCGTGGAAGAGGCGGCGGCTGCAACAGCTGGTGCCTTGCCTGCCTTCCGGACTGTTTTTGCAATGTCCTAAGCGGAGTGGGAACTTGTAAAAACAAGTTGACACCAAGGAGGAAAGAATGGGAGATGGGGCGATAGAGTACGCCTTGTGCAAGGGCCCTTGTAAAGTGATGATTATCTGCTGGGAACTGAGTGGTTCAACGGAGCAACTCAGAAGGTGTGCTGTGGGATTTCTGTGGCCAGTCAAACAGGAAAGGGGTGAGGACGCGATAAAAGTGGGATTATTTTTCCCCCTTTGGGTTGCTTGTTTGTCTCAGCTCTGGATTTGAGTAATCACCCATCCACTCACCTATCCAGCCTGGGAAATCAGAACATTAGCAGAGAGTTTTGTGAAGCTAATCTTAGGAAGTGAGAGCCAGCATGGTGTAGTGGTTTGGCCCTGGAGACCAATCAGGCTTTGATTCCCTGCTTGGCCATGGAAACCCTCCGGGTGACCTTGGGGGCATCACACATTCTCAGCCCCAGAAAACCCTACCTTATGGTTGCCATAAGTCAGAAATGAGTTGAAGGTCCACAACTACAGCAATCTTAGGGCGATGAGCTGTAGAGGAAGGGTCTGCCAAATAGAAGTTGAATGAAATGGAAGAAAGAACACTGAACCATCAAAATGAATTCCAACAGGGATAAATGGAAGGTGCGACATTTAGGTAGGAAAAATAGGCTGTGTGGCACTTGGCTTGAAAGCACTACATGTGAAAAGGATCTAAGGGTCCTAGTAGACCACAAGCTAAACATGAGTCCAAAGTGTGGTGCAGTGCCCCCAAAAAACGAGTGCAGTACTGTGCCCACTTTTTGGAACTGCGATACAAGAAGGAGATCAAAAAGCTAGAGTATGTCCAGAGGAGGGTGACCAAGATTATTAAAGCTCTGGAAATCAAGCCTTAGGAAAAATGACTTGGGGAGTTGGGTATGTATAGCTTGGAGAAGAGAAGGCAGAGAGTGACAAGATAGCCGTCTTTAAATATCTGAAGGGATGTCCTACAGAACAATATTTCTCAAACTGGTCCCTCATGTTCAGAGCTCCCCAAATCCTTCACCATTGGCTTGGGGCTTCTAGGAGTTGAAGTCTAAAACATCTGGAGACCAAAGTTTGAGAAGTACTGATACAGAGATGGAACAGGTTTCTGCTGCTCCAGAGAGCAGAACATGAACTAATGGATTCACCATAGAAGAAAATAGATTGCACCTAGACATCAGAATAAACTTCTTTATTATAAGAGCTCTTTGACAGTGGAAAGACTGCCCTGATGGATGGGCATCTTTCAGGAGTGTTTTAGTTGCATTTTCCTGCATGGCAGGGGGTTGGATTAGGTGGTCCTGGTGGTTTCTTCTGACTCTACAATTCTGTGATTCTAACATACTTTGTAGCTCACTCATTTGCTTTTCCTTGGAAGGTCTGCTTTAGCAATCTTTCCACCACCAAGAGTTAAATTTTCTGCTCTTTGAAACTCCACCCATTACCCATTGTGATTAAGAGAGGATAAAACCTGTGAGGCGGGGAGGCTATGTGACATTTTACCTATTTAATATTAACTCATGGCCTGACAAGTTGAATGACTAGTGGGAACTATTTATCAATGAGACAAACTTAGAAACATTCTACTGATATTTGGCAAGCAGAGAGCCAGCGTGGTGTAGTGTGGTTTGATACTGGACCACTACACCGGAGTTACTGAGACTGGATTTTGGGTGTGCTGAATTTAACCTTTTGATGTTCTGTAAGTCAGCATGCTGTAGTGGTTTGAGCATTGAACTATGACCCTGGAGACCAAGGTTTACTTCCCTGTTTGGGGAGCCCACTGGGTCACCTTGGGAGTGTCACATGCTCTCAGCCCCAGAAAACCCCATGATAGGTTCACCTTAGGGGCACCATAAGTTGGAAATGACTTGATGGCACACAACAGAAATGACAGTTTGGCAGGTGCTGTTGCTGATAGCCATTGGACCAGATCTGAACTTAGCGGAATGCCTAGAAGTATGAATCAAATTACTTAATTGTAACAGGAATAATAAAATGGTCTGCTGAGTTCTGTTTGTCCCCCCTCTACTGCAGGTGTGGGTGGGGGAAAGCAGATAAAGCAGGTGTGGTGCCTGGCATTTTCAAAGTCCAGCCTTGGTGTTTCTTTACTTATTTCCTTTCTGTTATTGTTCTTCATCTGTAAACTTTCCAACTATAGTAGTTCCTCTTTATCTCTCCCAACTCTCTCCCTCGCATCCAGGCCTGTTGATCCTAAAAGCTACATTCAGACTTTAAATAACTGTTCCTGGGCAGGTTGTCTCACCCTGGGAAGTAGACACAGCAACAGTGATAATTCATCTCTTGGAGAGGATGTTGAGATGTATGATTACTCTATCATAGCTACATGGCAGAGATGTCTGACTCATTATGTATCAATAATGTAAGCTTTCCCACAAGGAATAGTGTCCAGTTTAGGGTTTTTGAGTATACCAGTATCATATATGCATTTTTCAACCACTTGTCCATTGTATTCAGGTTTTCTATGTGTGAGTACACACCTTAAAAGAGAAGAAGCCCCAGGTTAGTGATGCAAAACTCATGGCCCTCTGGATGTTACAACTGCTATCAACCTTGGCTAGCATTGGCAATGGTGAAGGATAATGGGAGCTGCAGTCCCACAATACCTGGAGTTAAGTGCTATGGAGATATGACAGTGTAACGGGCTAAGTTGGCATTTGGAATCTGGTGAATTATTGTTTTTAGGACTGGAAAGATATTCTTCCTCACCCAGCCAAACTGGGTCAAACTAATGAGGAAGAAGATGAGAATAACTATAGCTTTATAGCATATACATAAACAAATGGATAGATTTACTCTTGTTATCTGATAGGTGTTCTGTAGAAGCAGCTTCTGCATGGACTGGTCAGCTTGTGACAATATGTGAGGTTCTTCAATCTTTATTTAAGCAGACAGGTGGGCTAGATGGATGCTTTGTCTCTTCTAATGCTTACTTATTATGGTAAATCCATACATTGAAGAAAAGAGGTAGCAGGTTGCCCCATAAGTGATGGATACCCCTTGGATTGTCATCACAGGGCTAGAAGTGATATACTTGGCATGCTGATGTATTGTATTTTCTTATCAACTCAGATAAGGATTAGGCAAAGCAAGTGGGGGAAACTCACTGCTGTCTTCCAGATGTTGCTTGACTGGAAGTCCCAGCCATTCTAACTTATATAGACGATGGTGAGAGATGTTGCTAGCTCCAGTCAAACAAGGTCTGGAGAGGTGAATGATTTTCAGCTATGTGCTACAGTGATGATCTACCACATCACTGATAAGGCCAAGATCCTGTTGGGGCACTAGAGTAGATTCAAAATTGTTATGCAAATACTCGCACTTTCTCAGAGTGCATAAACTCAGTCCCTACTGCAGCCAGTCATTCTGGAAGCCTTAACTCACACTGTTGGGTGGGTGTGAAGTGGTTGAGCTCAATCATTTGCACTGCTGTAGGATCCAGCACAACTATTCTGGTATATATTTACACTGAAAACATACTGGATCTTGGCTTAAGTCTTTCAAGAAGCATGAGTTTGGCTCAGAGGGTGTAGATTATTTATTGGGAATACTTACACTGAATAATTTCAGCTGAGTGATGAAAGAGCGTAGCCAAGAGGCAAACATTCACACAGACAAAACAGTCCTGGCCAAGCAAACCGCCAGTGTACTTTTCTTATTTATGTTCCTGTTGTCTCTTGCCAAATAGTTTTCTTAATAACCTCCATTACTGCCATGTGGGGCTGCCCTTGAAGACTGTTAAGAAGCTTCAGCTAATATAGAAAAAGGTAGCCAGAGATTTAGCTGGTGTGGCCTGGTTTACACAAAACACACTCAAACTATAGTACTACTACTACGGCTGTACTTTAATTAACACTTGTACTTTGCTATACATTAACAGTGCTGGGAGAAAGGCAGCATATAAATTAGATAGATACATAAATAAGCATCACTGGTTCTTTGTTCCTATTCAGAGTGATGGCATATATCCATAAAGCCCAAGTACAACTTGGAATACAGATAATAGTGCATACCTCTTCCATCAGAGGGATGATACTCATATGTAAGACTTCCTAAAATAGTGATAACACAGTTAAAGAATACTTTCCAATAAGACTTTTGGTCGGTTATAACAGTCGTATAATTTAGGTGCCACCCAGAAGCATTTTTGTTGAACCAGATTTTTTAAACAGACTTAGCTTGAGTTTTAATCTGTTTGTGCATTTGTTTGCTGCTTTTTATGTTTTCATCACTGCCCTAGAATAGAACAGTTGTATGTAGAGTAAACGTGTTAAAATTGATGGAAAACTAGTTGTCTTTAAAACTATAGGAGGTTAGCCATAGTTTTTGTTGCTGTTTTGTGTCCTCGAATCATTCCTGACTTAAGATGAACCTGTTGTGGAATTTTCTGGGGCATGGGATTAGTTAAGGCAGGGTATGATCTGAAGGCACATAATCTTACAACTAGGCTGAAGCACATGGAGAGCTGAATCAGATCAGTGGTCCAGCTAAGAGATTACCTAAGGGTCAGCCAATAGGCAATAGCACCATATATGAAGAATCTATGTCATTTATGGTGTGGTTGGATTTCATATCCCATTAGTCCTAGCTAGTGGTGACTCATGATGTGATCTGTAGTTCAGCAACCACTTGGAGGGCCACAAGGCTCATAGTCTCATGTCACACTTTTAAAAGTAATGTGCTGTGGAGTCATGGTACATTGTGTTGGAGTAAACATAGGGGTTTCCTTGATCTGGATCAAGGCTGCATGGAGAAATTCAAGTTTTCATTTCCATAGCATTTTTTTTCCTGCTGGAAAATGCTCCACCCCACCTCTGTTAGCAGCTTTGGGACTTTTAGTGCCTAAATGGTATGGAGAAAATAGTATCTCACTTCCCCATTCTATCCCAATTCCTGATCCAGATTTCATTTCTTTTCATTGCTTTAGATTGAAAAAAAATATGCAGGGAGTTCACACTCATAGGATATAGTGACTCATGTAAAGTAATGTGCAGTTTTCTCTCCATATTCACTAGGATTAGGGGCTCAGGACCCTTACAAAAATGGCAAAATCAGAAAAATCAAAAAGTGTGTGTGCATCTGTGGGAAGGGGGCTGAGGTATGGTTGGGAGAATGGTCACCCAGGATCCAAACCAGGTCAGGGAAAATGAAGGGAAAGGGGGTGGGTCGGCACACTGGCCCTATATGTCCTCCCTCATGCCCGTCTCCATCCTTGGGTGGGGGGAGTAATTGGGAGAGGGTTTGTGGTGCTGAGAAAGCAGGCTGTGAGCTGTCCTTAGCCAGGTGGTGGCCAGTAGAGGAGGAGGAGGACCAGAGGCAGCCTGATTGGAACTGCCAAGAGGAAAAAGAAACACCTGAGGTGGAGGCAGGGGTTGAAGAAACTCGCAGATAACCAAATCTGTGAAAGTTAAACCTGTAAATGTGGAGGGGGACTGTCTATTAGTTTTAGCCTATCTGATGTAATGGACTCTTTCCCAGTGTGTCAGGGGCTGGATTTTGGGGGCCTGTTTGCATAGTTTCATGGAAGCTCAGTGCAGGCTGACAGCTGACTTTTAATAGGCAAATCACTTCTCTGAGTAGCACCACTCCATATCACTTTGTGTTCCACTGTGGATATAAGCATAAGAAATAGAAAGGCTCATACTTTTTCCATTCATATATTGGCTCATTTAATTAATTCATCTTGCATGTGAGCCTAGAGCAGCCTTCCCAGCAAGATGAATGGATATGGCCTCTTGTGCCCTTTAGCCTTAGCCAGCATGTCAACTCTTAGGGCTGATGGCAGTTATCATCCAAAACAACACAAAGGCAGCAGGTTGGGGAAGGGTGGTCTTTGTTTGTTCCAGTTATGTGCCTTTGAGTTAACTCTTACTTATGGTAATACTATCATAGAGTTTTCTTGGCAAGATTTATTCAGGGAAGGTTTGCCATTGCCTTCCTCTTTGGCTAAGAGATTGTACTTTGCCTGAGGCTACCCAGTGGGTTTCCATGGCACAGTGGGGATTCAGGCCCTGTCTCTCAGAGTTCCAGCCTAGCACTCCAGCCACTACACAAAGAGAAGATATATCTTGTTGCCCAATCCTATGGGATGGGTGTATGATCTGAAAAGTGATTAAACTGTTCATATTACATTGGACTATTCTGCTGTGTTGGCAATATCCAAATGTGGCATGAATCATGCAAAGATTGCTTACAGACACTTTTTAATTAGCAGCCCATTCAGGAGTAAACCTTATTGAAATAAGTGGGACTTGCCTGTAAATAAATATTTCGAGGATGCTGTATGTGGAAATCGTATGAGGTATTAGAATGGATATATTTCAGTTGCTCGTCCAGCCCAGAGAAAGATGTTCATTAGCAGTCTGAGGTCATTCCAGTGTAAGGGCTGCAATCTTACACATACCTTTGGGAGCTGGCTCTGATGAGTACAGTAGCAGGGCTTAATTTTGAGTAAATGTGTACATGGTTGGGCATAAAAGTGAATCAGCCTTGTGCTTTGCCAATACCTAGATGGGAGATTGCTTGGGAATTGCAAGTTTACTGCTTTAGGAAAGGTGAGGTGCAAATGCTAACACAAATATCTGTTTGAACTTAGTCAAGGAGGAACCTGTTGACAAGTAGCCTCTGTAGTTTGGAAACTTCCTGGTTGGGTAGCTCCAGTGTGCTGTACATGCAGCTATTACTTTCGAAAACAGTCCAGAAACTTCAGCTAGTACAAGATGGAGTTGGCAAAGAACTTTCTGAGACTCTCAGAGCAACTACACTGGTTCCCATTCTGTTTCTGGGCTCAGATCGATTGGTGTTGATTTCCAAAACTGTTAAACAGCTCAGGGTCAGGAGCACAATCTTCAAATTGATGTGAAGAACAGGCAGTTTTTCGCCTTGGAACCTCTACCATATTGCTGCTGCTGCTGCTGCTGCTTCACCTTCTTCCTTCCCCCTTCCCCCTCCTCCTCCTTTTCCTCTTTCTCAACATAGATTCCTTGGAAACTAGCTGCAAACTGGCAGATGATGGCTCATTCTCCAGATCATTTGTAGATCACCTAGCACTGATCTAAAGCAGAGATAGCAATTTTGTGGCCCTTCTGCCAGCCCTTCCCAGGATTATGAATGGAGAGAGGTAACAGGAATTGCAGAAAACCCACTGGTTGACCTTGAGTGCATCACACCCTTTCAGCCCCAGAAAACCCTATGATAGGTTCATCTTAGGGCAGTTGCAAGTTGGAAACAACTTGAAAGCACACAATCACAGTAACAAAAAGTCACATACTCTCCTGTTTTAAAGGAACATATCCTCTTATGTGTACTTGCTTGGACTCTTGGTTTATCTTCAGAAGGCCACCTCTGGGTGATTGCAACAGGATGGAGATGGGCAGATAGTTTCTGGGTTGTGGCACTCTGCTTATCGAATGCCTTGTCCAAGGAGGTGAACCTCATGCTGACCCTATCTTCATGGTGCAAGACAACAAACATTCCTCTTCTAACAAAGAGTTTAGTTTTTAGTTCATAGATTTTTTTAAGTAGATTAAAGTAGTCATAACATTGGAATGGTTATTTTTGTGTATTCCACTTTTGTCTTCTGTTTTTATTTATTGTTTGTGTATTTTTTTTAAAAAAGCATTGTTTAATTCAAGCACTTTTTTAATCAGATAGAATAAAAATTCAATAGGTTTTGGTCTGTATAAACGACTTGATGTAGGCAAGGTGTTTATCATCTTTAATTTAAAGGGATCTTGGATAGTGAGTCTCTGGGATGCTGCTCAAGCACTGAGAGTCATCTGACAGTACTGGGTTAGCTGTACCAATGCTCTGACTCAGTATGAGGAAGCTTCCTGTGACAAGGAAACATGGGGCCTCCTGTTGTGGGAATGCAGGTAGGGGGGACAGAATGCAGAGGAGTGAGGTGACTTTCTGTTTTATTCCAGTACCACAATCTGTATGATGTGACAGGCTTATATTCTGTAAATTATAATAAATTAAGTTGTGCGCCTACACCAGTATTCTATGGGACAACTGAGAAAACCAGGAAATGCTCAGATAACTTTGATTAGGAATAAGAATACACTGTGTCATGATTCCTGCATATTTAGACTTAGGAGTTGAGGTGATTTTCTCCTTTTTAATTAACTTGCTCCTATTGCAAATTCAATTGACTGAGTAGTGGTGCGGGAATTGCAGTGGAGCTGATGTCTTCACATAATTTAGTTTTCCAGTGTCTGATGGGCAGGCATGTATCTTGTGTCCTTGTGGGGATTGTCAGACTGAAACACCCATCATCCCTCACAATTGACTATGTATGGTTAGAGCAGAAGGAAGTTACAGGCTAGCAGCATCCATCAGGTCACAGATTAGCCTCTCTTCCCCATCTAAAAAGATATTTGTAAATAAAATATATGCAGATTTTGTTTGGGGTGGGGTTCCTATACTCAGAAATTCTGAGGGGTGCAAGGTAAGAAAGCCCTCCTTCATCCCCATGCTTAGTTATCCTAGTTACTGAACTTGCAAGAGCAGTTCAATAACAGAACTAATTACTTCTCTGGAGATTTTCAAGGAGAGGCTAGCCAGCCACTTGTTGTAAAGGCTATACCTTTAGATTTCCTGTTATGAGCACAGGGGTGGAATAATTATTGTACTGCAAGGTCCATCCTTCCCACCCACACATAGTTTTAAAAGGACAAATGGAAATAGGGCAAGTACATATTTCCTCTTTGTATTTGCACAACTGAAGCAATTGTTTTCATGTCTTGCATGGAAAATGTACAGGTCTTCATTTCACATGCTTGCAGCGTACCTATATATAGGAAAGAACTAAATGTACTTCTTGGATGATGGTTTATCTTTAATACCTGTAAAGGTTTCTGTGGAAGATTTCAGGTCATCTGCTATTTGGAAAGATGTGGATTTTGGGGAGGGATTTGGAGCATTTCTGGCAAAGGTGTAGCCTTCTAAATTTATTGCAAGTGTTATTGATGGTGGGTATGTGAGCCTTGAGGCAAGACGTGTCTCTAAAAGCAATGAGTTGCTTTATTAATGTTCAAAATGTGCTAAATTAAAAGCTTGCACCTAAGCTTGCTGTTTTGTGACTCTTCATAAGGAGTGCCTTTGTAAATGGGAAGGAAAAATTGCTTCACCCTCAACTCTCTCTTCCATACTATTTGTGGAGGAGTTTAAGCATACCTTGTCCAGCTGCATCTTAGCCAAAAGTCTTGTGTGGGTGGAGCTTTTAAACCTCTTCAGGAAAGTAGAGATCAAAGCTGTAGCTGGTGGTGAAAGTAGATTAACTGGGCTTTGGGGTACTGTCCTTTTTTTAAAAAAGTGTAATAAGAAAAGCTAAAAACAGTGATGTCTAGAAAATATACCCAGTTCTTTAGCTAGTTCCAGGGGGTAGCCTTGTCAGCTTGCTGCAACCAATAAAAGAAGGAGTCCTGTAATACTGAAAACACTTGACAGGGATAGCAGACTAACCATTTTGCCCATACTTTTTTGTATATATCATGAGTTCATTTTAAAAAGTGAACTCTGAGTGCCAGATGTAATTTCTAAAGAGACTGAGTACTTAGAATATTGTGGCAGGTGGATTGTTCTGTTAAGTGGCAACTAAAATATATGCTAAAGAATTGGCTGCCTGAGTACATCTCATGTCTATCAGTTCTGGGTGAATAACTTAATTTATGGCATGCTCTGTTTTGTACAAGCACTTCTGTGCCTCTGGTGGGCCATCAGATAGGGAAAAGCTGTTTTGTGCCATTATGCAATTTAGTGAAGGAGCTAAGCCAAGCCAAACCAGTCTAATGGCAATACCAAGGTGCCAAGCAAATGAGACTGAATTCTGCCCACATCTTCAGAAGGTTTACTTATGAGAAAATAAAAACTGTTCAGCACAATTGGCTAAGTGTCTCAGACTGTGCCAAAAGAGCACTTCTAACATTGCACATTGAACAAAGCTAAACTGTTGAACTGTAAATGGATGCTGTACAGAGGTGCCTTTGCCAAATCAGGAGACTTTCTTGTCTTAAGAGGGTAAGGGTGCTGCATTTCAAAGCTTAGCTCATGCGGAGTTTGGAGAGACACAAAATGATAAATGATTAGGCCTTAATGGTCCAGACCAAACACATGCACAAGGAAGTTGGGAGTTTGTAGACACTTCCTCAATCCACTGTGAATTTGTTCACATGATTAGCACATTTCTGCAGTGGGTTTTTGAGTAAGGGAATATCAAGTTGGAAATGTTTTGTAGTATAACAGTTATTTTAGAGAGTTAGTGAAAAAAAGATCTTGAGGGGACGTGTAACCGGCTTTGCGTACAGTCCCAATATTTAGAATCTTATTAGTTAGAGATTACAAGAGCCATGATAATTGAGACCTCTAGTTCAGGGGCCTCTAGTCCAAAACAGTACTTTTTCTAATCTCTATCATGAATATTTTTTATGAATGCACTCATGAGTTGGAAAAAGAGCCAAAAGTCAACTACTCCATCTTTTCTGGATATGGTGATCACCCCATAATATTATGCACAAGATCCTTGTCTTGTTTTTCTCTTTTACAAAATCTCCAGGGGAGGGGTTTATAACACTTCCCTGCGTGTCCATGCCTGAGATTGGATATCCTCATTCAGTGTGTCTTATTCTTCATCCTTATCATACAGGAAGCACAACTAAGGCCGTTGCTGCACTACACTGTTACAGTGCTATTATTCCACTTTCAACATCTTGTGGAATTTTGGGGTTTGTAGTTTACTGAGTCCAAAGAGCTCTCTGGCTGAGAATTCTAAATGCCCCTTCCTAAACTGCAATCCCCAGGATCCCATAGGATGTTGAAAGTGGAATAATAGCAGTATAACAGTTTAGGGTGGAAATGACCTAAGATAGCAGCTCACCTGGTGTTTGAGATGCTGCTGGACTGCAACTCCCATCAGCCCTAACCAAGTAGCCAGCGTAGCCAGTGGTGAGGAATGCTGGGAGATAACAACAATAACATTTGGAAGGCTGCATTTACTCTTCACATCAGTCAGTGTTCATTTTCTTACTACTCTGTTTTAAATCTTAGCTGATAACAGTGGCACCAATTCTGAAGAAAGCAGAGCACTGGAGACTAAATCAGGAACATGACTTTGGTAAAACATATTCTTGTTGATCCAGTGATCCCAGTGACCCCCATAATAATTCATTCCATTTATACTCCACCCTTCCTTTCAGGAGTTCAGGGCAACTAATGGTCTACAAAAACCTTACACTGTTAAAATCACAAATTGGAAATATTTAAAACCATAACTCACAAATGTCTGCTAATATATGATAAAAGCAATAAAAAGTAGAAAATAAATTTGAGACTTGCTTAATCCTAGAAAGCTTCTGCAAAAAGATATATTTTTAAGTGGAAGACAAAAGTGCATAAAACCAAGTGATCTTCAATGAAAAGGATTTTTGTAGCCAGGATGCCACCACGAAGAAACAATGCCACAGGTAGTAGACCTGTGGGCCATACCATTCTGGGGAACCATAAGCAATAGATTGCACACTTAACTTCCCAACGATTGTGTAACTCTTGTACAGTTTTCTTAACAGTTGAATGTAGCCACATTCCTCACTGACCATTGACTTGGATATTGTCTTCACCTATAGATCTGCCTGTGTTCTGTGGTGTTATTTAAAGAGCAGCTGGCTTTCTCTCTTTGGAGCAGAGTGTGGGGAACTATTGACTTAGAGAATATTTCTTACCCAGAAATAAAAGAGGCAGTTACTTCCAACCAGGATGTCATAGCTAGAGATAGAAGAGAGGAGGATAAACTATAACCTCCGCTGCTTGTCCCAGTGACAGTACTATGCCTGCATTAGATGCAGGCAGACACACAGAGAAGTTGCTAGTGTCATAAAATCATAGAATTGGAAGAGACGATGGGCCATCGATTCCAACCCCCTGCTATGCAGGAACAAACATCAAAGCACTCCCAACAGATGGCCATTCAGTGTCTGCTTGAAAACCTCCAAAGGAGGAGACTCCACCACTCTCCAAGGCAGCATATTCCACTGCCGGATAGCTGTGACCATCAGGAAGTTCTTCCTGAGGTTCAGTTGGAATCTCCTTTCCCACAGCTTGAATCTATTGCTCCTTGTCCTAGTCCCTGGAGCAACGGAAAATAAGCCCCCTCCCTCCTCAACATGACATCCCTTCAAATATTTAAGTATGGCTATCATGTCCCCTCTTAACTTTCCCTTCTGCAGACTAAACCTACCCACCTCCCTAAGCCCCTCATCATAGGGCATGGCTTCCAGACCCTTCACCATTTTGGTTGCCCTGCTCTGGACATGCTTCAGCTTGCTGATACCCTTCTTGAATTGAGGTGCCCAGAACTGGACACAGTATTCCAAATGAGGTTTTACCAAAGCAGAATAGAGTGGTACCATTACCTCCCTCGATCTAGACACCATACTCCTATTGATGCAACCAAGAATCATGTTGGCTTTCTTGGCTGCTACATCATACTGCTGACTCGTGTTCCTTTTTCATTGGTTTGCTTTCCTTTTTCATTGGTTTGGTCTTTGCTTTATGTCCAGGCTTGATTGTTCCCTTTTCTAAAATTCTTTGACTGGACAGGTTGCTTTTCTTTTCAATTTCCTGTTGGATTAAGACTGGCCTGGGGAACTTCTATCAGCTTTAGCCAGCATAGCAACTGGTAGAGGATTGTAGGAGTATTGGAAGACCAAAACTTCCCCATTTCAGGACCAATGTTTTTTCCAAGGTATTTCTATACTCTACATGTGTATGACAGGAAGGACCATTCTGGCTGATGCGCAGCCTGTGTACATATCTTCTACATGACATTATACCTATTTTCAGAAAGCTCCATTGAGACTTGCAATTTGAAAGTTAAATCTCCAGCCCTAAGGAAACACCATTCAGACATGCCCAACTGCACTTGCAGCTCAGGCAATAGGAATGTTGATTTTGCTTGTCTAATCTGTTTTAATATGACTTCAAATTCCTGTTGGTTGCACACGAGTAGCCTTTTGTACATAGACCCACAGACATCCCCTTATCTTTTTATGGTAGACTTTGAGTCACTTGAATTGTCCGTTCCTTGATTTTTTTTTTTGTCTTTTTAGAAACATGCCATTCTCAACGTGTCATGCATTTCAATGGAATTAGACTCTGTGGCATTGTTGTGCTGTGTCTTCTTTAGTACATTTCTATAAGCAGCAATCATACTCCACAGCCATACTTCTCAACTATCCTGCATAGCCTAGGAAATACTTGAAAGATAGCACACCTGAGAAAGCCCTCTGGTGTCCAATCTAAATAAAGAGGAGCTGATAGTATTTGATCAGTGAATGGACGTCCTCGAGCTTTTTCGTTGGGACCAGTTCTAAAACTTGACTCTGATGAGACAGGCCAGAGTGGGCAGGTTTGTCAATCTGTTGGTAGATCTGTTGATGGTTTACTGTACGTATGCAAGACACCCAGTTATTTAACAACAGCAGAATCAAAATGACTTCCCACACACCCTAAATTATACCGTTGAAATGAAGAAATCATAAGGAAGCCAGGAGTGGCTTTGTGTGTGGCAACTGCCAGTTGTTTCAAGTTCTACTGCTTCATTCAAAGTGTGCAATAGGCTCTGGCTGGTGGAACAGAGGGGGTTTCGTAAAAGCCAGAGTAGGATCTAAAGAAGAGGACCCTGAATTCTTAACCACCACTGAACTAATTTAGTTAATAAATAAGTTTGTATGAAGGTTGTGCATTGACTAGCCAGCTAACATACTACCGTTGCTGTCCCATCTGCCTTGTGTGGATATCAAGGATTGTGCTGATCCCAGTGCTTACTTTCTTAAATATCTAGTCTGTGCTGTCCAGAAAGCCTGATACACAAATAATGATTCAGCCATAGTTTCTGCTTTGATGAGTTTTAGGAACTGATATAAACCTATGTAGGAAAGATGCTTGCTTTCTGTACTGTCTTGAGCGTGTGGTTGTACTTGTATGTAGTCTCAAACACTGTTCCATCCAAAATTGGAAAGGAATCTAGTTCTCAGGTTGATGAATATGGATGTCAAAATTATGTGATAATCAATGATTCAAGTCCAGTTGAAGAATCATTCCTAAAATTGCTACATAATGTTACATATAATGTTACACTAATTGATTTACAAATTGTTTTCCTTTGTGTACGATCAACAACCTCATGGGGCTGCTATGGAAATTTTGGCCACTACAAGAAGGTCATGGGGCATGTTCTAGAGCATGCAGAAGTCAGCTGGCTATTGCCCTAGGCTTTTGAGGTCTTGCTGTAAGAGGTGGGAAGAGCTTTCAGGGAGATGCAGCTGTTGGTGGGGTTCTTGCATGTGAAGAGTTCTTGAGAAGCACTATAGATTCTCATAGTTCCATGTGACATAGCTTGGAAAGCACTATTATATGTTGGGTGAATAAATATGAATTAAATGATTTACCAGTACTTTTCTTGTCCTTTCCTGCTTTATCACTGGTGTGATTACTCTCACTGCATTCAGAAAGTTGACAGTGTGTGACATGACATCCTAATTTGGCCTGCTGTGTGCTTGATCCTATTCTCTAATTTCTTAAAATTGTGGTGTATTATAAATACATTACCCAAAATTTTAAAATTGTTATGTTATTAGTTTCATCAACTGCAAATAGTTTTGAATATCAACCCAAATATGAGTCAGAGGAGTAATGAATGGAGCTTCCCACTTGTTGGCTTGTATTCAGAACTAGAGTTATATTTATGTTTTAATTTTTACAAATTTTTATGGAGAAAATGGGAATTCTAACAAAAACAAACAGTGTTTATGAAAATCCTACGAATGAGGGAGCAAAGACCCTAAGTTTTATTTTGATGTAAGCCATCTTAAAAGGGTTTGTTTTGGAAGATAGTATGGCACTGTTAACTGCTGTGATGTTGGCTTTGACCTGGGATAGCCCTAGGAAAGGGAGACCTCCAAGAGCCTTGCTCATCAAGTGCCCACTTCAGGGTCTTGTTAAACTGAGGGCTGTGGCCTCCTTGGTTGAGTCTATCCGCTTGTAATGTGTTCTTCCTGTTTTCCTACTGCCTCCCACTTTACTAATAAGCATTATTGTGTTTTCTAATGAGTCATATCATTTCATAGAATCATAGAATCAAAGAGTTGGAAGAGACCACAGGAGCTATCCAGTCCAACCCCCTGCCATGCAGGAACACACATCAAACCTCCAAAGAAGGAGACTCTACCACACTCTGAGGCAGCATATTCTGCTGCTGGAGAGCTCTGACCGTCAGGAAGTTCTTCCTGAGGTTCAAGTGGAATCTGCTTTCCTGCAGCTTGAATCCATTGCTCCTTGTCCTAGTGTCTGGAGCAACAGAAAACAAGCCCGCTCCCTCCTCGACATGACATCCCTTCAGATATTTAAACATGTCTATCATGTCCCCTCTTAACCTTCTCTTCTGCAGACTAAACATACCCAGCTCCCTATGCTGTTCCTCATAGGGCATGGCTTCCAGACCCTTCACCATTTTGGTTGCCCTTCTCTGGACACGCTCCAGCTTGTCGATATCCTTCTTGAATTGAGATGCCCAGAACTGGATACAGTATTCCAAATGAGGTCTAACCAAAGCAGAATAGAGTGATATCATTACTTCCCTTGATCTGGACACCATACTCCTATTGATGCAACCAAGAATCATGTTGACTTTCTTGATTGCCGCGTCACACTGCTGACTCATGTTCAGCTTTGATCTACCAAGATTCCTAGATCCCTTTCACACATTCTGTTATCCAGCCATGACAGCCTCAGTTTGGTAATTTTGCTATAGGGTCCATTTATCTTTTAGGCAGTCTATGGTATCCATAGAACAGATAAGTTGATGTTTTTCCCCATCAGCTTTGTTCACTGTCCTGTTTTCACAATCATGGATAGTAGACTACTGGGCAGCAAGAGCAATGTGGGGTGATGCAGCAAAGAATCTTTCAGAGAAAACAGCAGTGGCACTGTAGTTAACATTTTTTTTGTATTGTGCAAAGGAGGCACCTCATAAACTACTTCTGGATGTCTTTCACCATGAAAAAACTTTTGATGACACAATCCAAAATGATACAAAGTGCAGCATAGATTTTTAAAATAAAAAAATAAATAAAGCCAGTGTAACGCTAATCAAAGGTCAACATGTGTATTCATTGAAATGTGAGGTGTGACGAAAGTTGTACATGTTTAATAGGTAGTTTCTTAGAGTATAGAAGATAGATACAAGAAGAAGACAGATGGAGCTTTATTGTAACATCATTAGAGCAATGCTATTCAAAGTGGTGCTTTGTGGACTGGTACCGATTGGCAAGCCGTTGTCTGCTAGTCTGCAGCAAGTTTCCTGAAATAAAAGAAACAGTTGTAAGCAGTAGGTGCAAATATTGTGCTTGTCCCCGCCACAGTGGAGAAAAAAGGACCTGGTATAAGATTAAGAAGCACTATACTTAAGAATTGGCAGAGATTTTTTTATTTCTAGTTATTTAAACAGTAGCATCAGTGAAGTGCCTGGTATCCTCTGAAATTAGGCTGCTAACATCTCGGATCTGTAGTATCAGAGTAGGCTTGTATATGAAGATTGAAGAAGGCTGTTTATAGCTGGTTCAGAAAGTTGGCTGCTATATTTGCAGGCCTTGGTTACACATTTTTAAAAAAAATTTGGAAGGGGAAAACAAAGGGGAGTAAATACTCTTGATTCATTTCCTCTTGTGCAAAGAGTCTACAACAGCACAATCCATCTTTAAACTGATCTCCAAAAGTTGTGAGAAGCATCTATCTCATTTCTTAATTACTCAGTTCACCATCTAGAACCAGAACAATTGTATATAATAAAATCTTTCTGCCAGATGTGTCTCCACTTAAAATGTTGACTACAGTAGATTGTGTAGTGACACATGCTATAGCTTCAGCATTTTGTTGGACTTGCCTGATAATTTGGAGGTGAGGTTCAAGATAGATCATTTTGACACTAGACTGCTACAGTGCTATTATTCCACTTTCAACATCTTGTAGAATCCTGGGGTTTGCAGGAAGTGGCCCAGGATTCCATAGGATGTTGAAAGTGGAATAATAGCACTGTAACAGTCTTGTGTGGAAATGGCCATAGTCTGTCTGATCAAATGATTATAATCTTTTGATATAGAATGCAATTTCCATGAGAGCCAGCATGGAGTAGTGATTGAGCATTGGACTATGACTTTGGAGATCAAGGTTTGAATCTCTACTCAGACTTGGAAACCACTGGATGACCTTGGGTAAATCACTATCTCAACCTCAGAGCAGCACAAAGACAAGCCCCCTCTGAACAAATCTTGCCAAGAAGACCCCTGTGATAGGTTCACCTTAGGGTTGCCATAAGTGGAAATTATTTGAAGGTGCACAACAGCAACAACATGGCCTATTGCAGAACAAGGTGGGATTTGCCTGCATCTGAGAACAGATACAGACATAAATGCACATCCTGTTGATTAATCTGTCTTTTGAAACTTGATAAGAAAGTTCTTCCCCTGCAAGTAGAACCACATTACTAGCTGTATCAGTTTTAGCACATGAGGTGAGCTCTTGGAGACAATAGTGTCACTCCTCATTCTTTCACTTAGTAAATAGAAACTGGTTGTTGTATATGGTTGATAGTAGCCCCCCATTTGTGTGTGTGTGTGTTTGTGAGAGAGAGAGAGAGAGAGAATCGGTAAATGTTTGCACTTGAGTAACTGAGGAAGCAGATAAGAGGTTCTATTGGGCAATTACCTGTTAGTGGAAAAAAAAATTTCTGTTTAAGTAGCTTTATGAAGCATGTTGAGCTATTCTTAGTGCTGGCCTCTATGTGTCCATGTAATATCAGTAAATGTACACACACATATGCACAAGCTTTCATGAACCTTGTCTATATATAACTCATTCTTTCTCTGTCTCTGTTTAATGAGAGTGCATAAATGGTATTTTTCCAGAGTGTTGTGTTGAACAAGTGTGCTTCTTAAGGACACAAAGGAAGAAAGAAAGATCCAGTTCCAAGGTTATTTGAGAGGCTTATCTTCAGGTAGACTAGCATCCAAATATGAAAGCTGTTTTCAACAGTTTGATTTTTTGGGAAGTATTGCTCATCTATGAGTTGCTGTTTAGTGAGCTGATTGTATTTGGGCATATTTCTATGTCAGTGATGTCCATGTGGGCAAGATGATGTAAGAACCATTTCACTTTTATATGAGTAATCTCACTATGTGGTGGGACAAACCATCTGGGTCTTTAATGCCCAGTCTGTATTTTGGGCATTGTACTGTGAGGAAGTCACTTCTTTCTATGCATTCATGACAGCAGTACAGATTGTCTATAAACCTAGCTTGTTCCATATGAGTTCTGTGTTGGCATATGCAGACTGTTAATTTTTGCTTTCTTTTGTCACATTAGTCCAACCACTCTTTAGCCATTAATGCTTTAGCATGCTGTCTGAATTGGGTCTCATAAGTCATTGCTCTCTTCAAAAGCCAGGATGGCAAACCAGGGTTTGTTGTTGGTTTGCCATTTGTTGACAGATTTTTTAGGAGCAACTTAACAGAAGGAAGGAAAGCCAGCATGCTGTAGTGGTTTGAGCATTGGATTACAACCCTGGAGACCAGGGTTTCGTTCCCCGCTTGGCCATGCAAACCTACTGGGTGACCCTGAGCA
Organism: Iguana delicatissima; assembly: GCA_948472985.1. Taxonomy (NCBI): domain Eukaryota; kingdom Metazoa; phylum Chordata; class Lepidosauria; order Squamata; family Iguanidae; genus Iguana; species Iguana delicatissima. The sequence continues at coordinate 24,690 of CAOKZL010002193.1, forward strand.
CTTTACACACACTCAGCCCCAGAAAACCCTGTGATAGGGTTCACTTTAGGGTCACTATAAGTGGGAACCAACTTGAAGACACACAACAATTACAAACAGAACCAGACCACTTTATTTGACTAGTGTAAAAATATCTATCTATCTATCTATCTATCTATCTATCTATCTATCTATCTATCTATCTATCTATCTATCTATCTATCTATCTACCTATCGATAAAATGGGAAGTGTTCTAATTAGTAAAGCAGAAGTATACAAGATTGGTCTGGGGCAAAGCTTCTTTTAATCAGAAATCTTTGATCAGAGATTTATCTTTGATCAGAGATTTCTTGATGGTTTGTGAAGAAGTCTAATCCCATGCCCAGCCCCAGAGACCTTTTTGGATTACAGTTCCTATCATTCCCAGAGAGGTTCTAAGATGTACTATGTGTGTGTGTGTATGTGTGTAGCTCAGCACCCGAAGCTGCAAGTATCAGGTTTCAACCATGCAGCTTCTCTTCTCCATGAATCAGAGCAGGTGAATAAGTTGGGGAAGAGGACCAAATGAGAAACAACTTGGCATATAGTGAGCAAAAGTAGCTGGGATGACTTTATGAAAAGATCTGAAATCTGTATTAAGGAGATAACTTTATTACAGATACCTAAAGGTCAAATTAATGGGCACAGTTTTGAGTTCTACAGCAATCAGGAAATATGGGAAAGAAAGTAAAATATAAAAACAACAACAACAACAAAAATGGATATGAGAGAAGAGTGGTTGAAGGCATAGAATCCACATTTAATTAGTGTCTTAAGAGCCCCTGTAGGGAGAACACAACAGACATTCAAATTAGGCCTAAAAGGCGTTGGTCCTGAGGTACTTCTAGGTTGCTCCTGGGGCTTTTTCAAGGACTGATAGAATTAAAAAATATGTTTGATCATCAGTTGTTGAAAAGAAAAAAAAATCCAGTTGTAATTCATATCTATCTCCGTCATTCAGTGAGTCCTCATTATCACTATCTCCTTTATTTGTACTGTTTCCTTTTCCCCAAGACGAGGTCTCAGTGTGACTTACAAATTGGAATAAGTACAATATAAATAGAATATGCAAAGAATCATCATTAAGATGGAATCAAACTATTGATGATACTAAAAATAATTTAAAATATATAATTAAAAATGTAAAGATCAGGATTTTTTTTAAAAAAAAATGCAACTAAAACAGGATAGTGCCATCTTAAAAATCCTTTCTTTAAAAACTTTTAGTTTTGAAAAGCCTGTTGGAATAAAAGAAATCTTTGGGCCTTTCTACCCTTCACTGTTATAATGCTATTATTTCAACATCCTGTGGAATTCTGGGGTTTGTCGTTTACTGAAGCCAGAGAGCAACCTGGCTGAGAATTGTAAATGCCCCTCCCTAAACTGCAAACCCCAGGATTCCGTAGGAAGCTGAAAGTGGAATAATAGCATTATAACTGTGTAGTGCAGAAATGGTCTTTGACTGTCAAGGGAAGTACCCTAGGGATGGGGTTCATGCTAGTTGCCCTTGAAAAGGTGTTGCAGGTCCTAGGAGGAGTCACAGAGAAGGCCTTATCCTATGTCCTTGCCGGTGATGTCGGTGAAGATGGTAGAACTGGGAAAAGGGCCTCTCCTTTGGATCTCACGGCCCGGGCAGATTCATATCTGTCAAATTGCCTGGACCTAAGCCGCATGGAGCTTTATAGTGTGACTGGCAGTTTGAATTATGCCCAGAAGCAGACATTGAAACTGTTGTAGAAAGGGAGTTGTAAATGAAACCCACAGGTTCTTTGGATGGAAAAAAGAAGCAGAGGGAAAATAGATAGTTTTTATAACAGTGGATATGGAGACAATTAGGCCAACTGGAAAGTATCTCAGCGCTTCATAGAGCCTAATTTGAATGTCTGCAGTTTTATCCCGTGTTTCATTTGAAGATTAACAAAATCTGAGACCTAATCTGTACATTGTGCAAATTATTTGGTAGTTTTGACAGCAAGTGACAGGTTGGGAATCTATTATGTAAAGTACTGATTTCCGACTCCACAGTAATCCACAACTAAGGTGGCCAGATGCAAAGAGGAGAAGCCTCTTAAACCCTTCTGTGTGGAAAAAAAAGATTTGCCAGGCATGCTACACCTAGCCTTCCTTTGTAGGAAGTTCCAGAGGCTGGGAATGGCCACCAAGAAAGCTGCTCTCTCACCTCCTCACCACATGTGCTTCTCTGGGTGGTGAGACTGAGAGAAGAACCCTTCTCTGAGATCTCAAAACACGGACACATTCCCAAGGGAATCTACTGATAATCAGACAGGGATTAAATAAACATCAATTGGCAATAAGCACCTTAGCCTCTAGGATGGGTTGGGAACTATGTAGTCTTCCACATTCTTCAACTTTGGCTATACTAGCTAGGGCTGCTGGGATTTGCAGTCCTCCATCTGGAGCGTGCTCTAGAAGCATGTGTTAAGCTACACCAAACTGAAATTCCCTCTACTAAACAGCTGTTAAAGGTGCAGAAGCCCTATGTTTTTAGTATCTGGCCATCCTTTTAAGGAAGACAAATATATAGGTTTTAGGCTGGGTGAAACAAAGGTGAGATGCAGACTTCTGTAGTTGGTCCTCTGCATTCACTAGGGTTAGGGGCATAGGACCTCCACAAAAGTGGGAAAAATGCGATATCACAAAGTGTGTGTCTATGTATTTGTGGGAAGGGGCCGAAGCATGGTGGGGCAGGCACCCAAGTTCCAAACCAGCTCAGGGAAAGGAGAAGGAAGGCATGGAAGGCCCTATACTTCCTCTCTCTTGCCCTTCTTCCTTGTGAGTGTGTGTGTGGCATTGGGAAAGGGCTTGTATGTTGAGAGATTGGGCCGTGAGACATCTTTAGCTGGCCAGGCAGCAGCTGATGGAGGAAGAGGATCAGAAGTGGTTTTTTTAAAGGCTGTGTGGCTGCTAAGAGGAAGGATTCCCCCAGAAAAGAAGTACCTGAGATGATGGGGGCAGGGATTGGAGAAACTTGCAAATAATCAAATCCATAAAAGTCAAACCTGCAAATGTGGAAGGCCAACTATATACTGCTATGTTGTGGCTAATACAGTTTAAGCTATCTCTATAGCTAGGGAAGGTTTTGATAGTGGCATAGTGCTTAGTTTCAAGTATACTTGGCATTGACTTGTGATGATATGCCCACAACAGACAAAGATTTACAAGTCTCCATATGTTGAAAAATGTTGTTAATTAGCTTTAAAAGCCTTATGTGCTTTAGCTTGTAGCTATTCTAAGATTCTCTTCAAGGAACTATACAAAGAATACAAGAGACAGTACGTAAGTCCAGGCACACAAATATTATGAATTGTAAAATCATTTTAATTCTTGTCCATTACTGGCAGCGTGGAGATATTTACATAAAGCAAAGGTATCCAGAAATTTCTGATCAAGACAATATGAATAGCATTTACTGGCACGTGTATGAAGGGAGGCTAAAGGTTTTGATATCTTGGGAGCAGATGTTAGAACAAATCAATCAGATTCAAAGGCCTTGTGGATGTGTTTGCACTGAAACAAAAGGAAGTGCCTAAAACCTCTAGATGTCTTATAGCAGTGGTTCTCAACCTGTGGGTCCCCAGATGTTCATGAACTTCAGCTCCCAGAAGTCTTGAGCGTTGACCATAGTGGCTAGGGCTCCTGGGAGCTGAAGTCCACGAACATCTGAGGACCCACAGGTTGAGAACCACTGTCTTATAGGAATGGGAGAAATCTATGGAGGCCCATAAGAACCAAGATTTTCATTTTAAAATCCAGTATGTTTCCTTTTTCAGCAAGATTCTGTCAATTAATAGTGTTCAGCTTCTCAAAACCAGCCCCAAAATTGAGGTCTGTTGCAGAGAGAGGCTGTTCCAGAAGGTGACCAAGAGTGAACCCATACTGCACAGTGATGGTAGTTTGATCCCGCTTTAACTTTATAATTATGGAAGCTTGGAATTTATAGTTTGAGGAGCAGTAATTGAAATTTTATGGCAGGAAAACCTCTGATGCCTATCTACAGCAAATTCTACAAACGCAGATTCCGTAGGAAACAAGTGTAAACAGTTAAAGCAGTAGTCTATAGACTGTGTAGTCTATATACGCTCTACAGTAGCACCACTCCTGTACAAATGACTGCTGTTTCCTGCTTCCTTAAAAGAGCAGAATGTGTTGTTCAAGGCTTTCCAGCCAGTTAACAGAATTTCCCCGCATCTTGAAACTTGTTTTTGTTTTCTCTTCTGGATTTTAATGGATGCTCTGCCAATTTTTTTTTTTTTTAGGTGGGGGTGGGAGGTGTTCTTGCTAAGAAAACCCCACCTCACCTTAGGGTTGCTGTAAGTCTGAAATGAGCTTAAGACACATAACTGCTACAAAATTCTCTCTAGGCCACCCCCAGCAATATGGAAATACTGACACAGCTGTTTTACAAGATAGCCATTCTTATGTGGCTGTAAGAAGGGAGAACTTTATTTTTATCAGCGGGATAATTTTTTACATTTATAAACTTAGCAGTGGAATCAATATTTGGAACATGAAAAAGTGACTGAGTTAGAAAGATTAGGAAAAACCAGGGGAGAAAACTCCATGTGCTGAGAAGGAATCTGTATGTTCTCACATAATTATATGGGCATTTCTTGGCTGCATATATAAAAATACCTGAGCGAGAAGTATGGTTTCATTGGGAAAGCTTTTTACCCTGGAATAGTTTCTGTGTTGTTCTTATATCCATACGTAAACTATCTTGTCTATGTGCAAGAGATTATTTGGTTCTTTTATTTTGGTATGTCACTGAGGCTCCACTGGTATTCCTGTTTTTGTTGTTTTTTGTAAATATGTTATCTCTGTTTGGGTGTACTTTTTTTTTTTGTACTAAGATATCTTTAAAATATTTGAAAATTCTTTAACTCTCCATGGTTTTAATCACATTCCTATTTATCAACTCTTCACTGTCTGGTTTGGACCACTGTCCAAAATGTGTCAGTGAGAAATAAAGATTTTCTTTCTGAGTGTCTGAAGTTTGGTCCCCAGATTTTTCCCTTTCTGTGATGCAGTCCTGGTTTGTTTGTGGTAGTTTGTTAGAAAATGTCTGAATCTTCACTCCTCTGCTATGTTTTGTTAGAAAATATGCATACAGGTGTGCCTCAATTTGTGTTGTCCAATTTACATTTCAGATTTACAGCTTTTCTCCAGAAATTAATAAATAAATGAAAATCTAACCCGAAACTCATAAGGGAGAAAGCAACCGCAGTCTTGTATTGTTGGCAGGAAGAGGTTCTCTTTGCCTGCTTAGAAGGGTGAGGGGGAAGAAGAAATTCAAATCTTACTGCCACCTGTAGGAAGCTTTTTTCCCCCTTTGCCTGCTCAGAAGGCTGTGTGTGTATGAGGGGAAGAAGAAGAAACCGGAATCTTGTCTCAGGCCATTTCCCCAAAGCGTTGCTATCCCAGGATGGGGATGCATTGCTGCTGGTCCACGAGTTGTGCTTTCACACAACATCATTGCGGTCCCACTGCCCACGCATCCCCAGCCATCACAGTCGTGGGATATTCCATTACCGTCACTGGTGGTGATGCAGAATGGGAGGAAGTGCAATCTAGGCTCTTCCCCAGTGTAGCATGGGAAGGAAGGTGCGTGTCGCTCACACCACCCTTCTGCAGGCAGCCGGCCAGGTGTGGAGGGGAGCGTTTGGGTTGCACTCCCATTCTGGCAGTGGCACTGACAGTGACAGTTGCAGTGACAAGACAGTGAAAGAAAACAAGGTGTGAAAAGGGCTTCAGAGTAAGAGCTTTGCTGCTTAGAAGACTCTGTGTGAATGGAATGAAGTAAGAGGAGTCTTGGAGTTCTGGTGTGGTTGGAGGGGGTTTCATTTTCTTGCTCAGGTGGGATGAACCACTGGAGTCTTACTGTCTATTAAGGTAGTGCTTTCTCCAGCTTGGAAAGAGCAAGGCATGATATTTTATGCTTTAAACATCTTAAAATTGGTGGCAGATTGAGTAAAATCACTATATTTATGGCTGCTTCGGTCCTGTTGGAATGCATCCCCTGGTCTCTAATGATTCTCTATGGAATTGGCTTTCCTTGTTTACATCAGTCTAAATTTATATCCCATGTCCAGGATTATAACCTCGTAAATTGAGACTTTCCTGTATATTCTTGCCCAGTCAAAGCTACACTCAAATGCTAAATTTCATAGTTGTTTTCAGTCAATCAAATCTGCACCAGGGGATACCTAACAAATGCATTTTCAAAATGAACTAGGAAGTCTCTTTTGACTGTACCTTTCTCTTAATCTCTGTGGCTAGCACTCACCTTTATGGCTGATTTGGGAATCATGTAGCCTTTCAAATATTGTGGGGTTATGATTTCTAGCATTCCATGCCATTCACTATTTTGGCCAGGGTTGCTAGGACTTACAGTCCAACAATATCTGGAGAGCCACATGATTTCCACTTGTGCCCTGTGGCAACCAGAGCTGTGAGGTCAGTCATTGACTAAACCCACTGAAAGGCAAGGGTTCGCACAAAACAAATGTAACAAGTTAACAGTTGAGTACATTTTTCTTCCTATTTCTGCTTCCACAAGGACCAGAGGTATGCTTTAAAACAAAGATCTGGGAAAAAATAGTTATGGAAGTGAGTTCTGGATGGCGTAGCTAGAATCTAAGGAAACCTTGACCAATCAGACAATATGACAACGCTGCCCCAACCTTGCGTTATATGCCATCTCACCTGATGAAGAATTCTGTAAGAAAGGCATTGCCTTAATGTGGAGTTTGGAATTTGGCATATAGTAAGAGCCAGTGTGGTGTAATGGTTAGAATATTGGACTGTGACCCTGGAGACCAGGATTCAGTTCCCCACCACCTTGGGCACATCACACACTTTCAGCCCCAGAATACCTAATGATAGGTTCACCTTAGGGTCACCATAAGTCAGAAATGACTTGAAAGCACACCACAACAACAACAACAACAACATGTGACCCATTTATTAGAAAAGCTTTTGAGAGAAACACAATCTTTTTATTTTAATATTGCCACTGTAGGTTGGTTGTATGATGTCTCCAGCATGTGTATAAAAAAGTTGAAAATAATTCCTACAAATTTATTGAAAAATACACTAAAGAATGAAAAGACTCAAATTCATCATAGTGTATTGAACGCACATGAGTGCGTAGGTTCCCTGTCATAAAAACCATGCGCATAAATGTCAACAACAAGTTGAAGTATAAGCTGGCTTTTTACAGTTAAGATAAAAGCAAATAATTGTCTTGCTCATGATCTTTCATACTTGTTACATTTGTTGCTAGGAGATAGGATTAACTTTAAAATGCTTGTTTGCAAAATGTTGAGCAACTTTATAGCAGTTGTCTCCTTCCTTCCCTTAACTAAACTTCCTGAGTAGTTCTCTCCTGCAAACCTGAAGGAAGCGCTGAGGTTTTCCTACCCAAAGTAACTCTAAGATACTTTTGTTGGTGAAAGAAGAAGCCCCTTCTTTATCCTAATTCTGAACACACATGTTGTGTCGCCAGTCACCCCACTGTAGGCAATAACTTCAACATTTTAGGAACGCATTTTGTGCCATTTTCTTGGTTTGGTGAATTCATTGTTGGATTGTGAAATTTATTTCAATTGTCGGTGTCCCCCCCCCAAGGATTCAGGTCTCCCTTTCAGTCATAATTTTGCTTTTGAACAAAAAGCACATAGCCGTCCCTGGCCTGGGTTCCTTAAGCCCTACATAATTATTGGTCTATGATTCCACTTTAATTGCCATGACAACATCCTACAGAATCCTGGGATTTGTAGTGTAGGGAGGGATGTTTAGAATTCTTAGTCAAAGAGCTCATTATTACTGTTTGCTTTCAAGTAGTTTCTAACTTGCAGTGACCCTAAGGCAGCCCTGTAATGGGGTTTTCTTGGCAGGATGTGCTCGGGGGAGGGCGTTGCCATTGCCTTCATCTGAGGTTGAGATAATGTGACTTGCCCAAAGTGATCCAGTGGGTTTCCATAGCTGAGTGGAGATTCAAACCCTGGTCTCCTGGTGTCCTAATCCAACACTCAATCCGTTATATCAGGTTGGCAGTGGTACCTCATCAAACTGCCAAGCCAATGATTCTGTAGGATACAGTTATGTCTGTTAAAGTGGAATCACTGGGTAGTGTAAAAGGGTCCCTGATGCCCTCCAGGTGCATTATTTTACAATTCCAGTCCTACCTAACTGGGGTTGTACACCAATGCTACTGCAAAAGGCAGCAGGTCAAGGAAGGAGGGACTACAGGACAGATATGCTGATGTCCTAAAGCAAGTGTGAGCAAAGTCTCACCCTGACGGTGTATATAGCCCCTGAAGGCTGTTCTTGAAGTCCTTGAACCCTCCTTTTTTTGGATCTAAAAAGGGTGAATTACCTCTCCTGAAGTCCTCCAGGAGTGCCAGTTCACTCTTTAGATAAGTTGGAATCCCTTGTGCACTGTTTAACCCCCCCCCCATTGAAAGTGGATTTCAATCCACTTCTGCTTGTTCGCTGCACCTGGAGGATCCTGGGGCAAAAACATGACCCATAGACCCAGCTCCTACTCATGTAGCAAAGAATATGAAATGGTTCACTCCATGTACATAGCAGAGCATTAAACTCTTTTTTAAATGCTTGTTCTTTATTGAATTGCTCTGTGGATCCTGCAGTTGCTTCCAGTGGAAAATGAATTGTAAATGCAAAACTTTCAGCACTGGCTGTTAACCAGAATGAACCAAAACCCATTTGAGTTACAAATTCAACCTGCCACCCAGATTCCTGCTGCAGAGATTGTAGATGGGCCAAGCTATCTCCTATGTGCTTTTGCTTCTGGTATACACATTTTTTTTCCTAGAGAGTTCCCACTGACAACCAGTGTGGTGTAGTGGTTTCAACGCTGGACCTGCTTGGTGACTCTCTCAGTCCCAGAAAACCTCATGATAGGTTCACCTTAGGGTTGCCATAAGTTGGAAGTGACTTGAAGGCAAACAACAACAATAAAGCTTAACGTGGCTAGACGTCAGTTGGTGGTATCTCTTTCTTCAGAATGCCAAGTACTAAAGAACCAACCTAAGGGATGATTGGGGGAATTCAATAAAGTTTACCTGGGCTTTCTGCTCTTTAAGTGGGAAGTGGAAAGCCTTGACTAGCTAATGTAGTAACCTGGCTGCCTATGCTCATGCAAGATGTAGGACTACCATACAGGTTTTTGAGATTTTTTGTGGTGGGGGGGTCGGAGGAGTGAATTTGGGAGAAGAGGCTTTAAGGTTTTCAGCAAAAATGGATGCTGGTTGGTTATCAGTTTTCTATTAGCATATTTCAAACTTTCACCTTGCTTTCTCAGGTTTAAACTAGAAATGAAGGGCAATGTATCCCTATAATTAATTTGTTAACTTCCCACACCAGGATTTTCTCAGAGATAAGTGTCTCTGTGTTCAGACTTGCAAACTAAACCCATGTTTTATCTCACGACTAGGCATGATAAATGCAAGATGCATAAGCAAGGAAAATTGCATGGTATTGCCTAAATCCTGTTGTTAGTCCTGATTAGAGTAGACCCCTTGAATCTCTGGGCTTTATGTGTGTGTTGACTTGCTATTCAACAATTGATTGAATGGGTCTACTGTAATCTGGATTAACCAACAGAATCTTGGCCCGTGAATGAATATTTTTGGAGAACAATTAATTGAAGGGAGATTCTCCTTCTTTGGAGGTTTTTAAACAGTTTGGATGGTAATCTGTCGGGAGTGCTTTGATGGCGTATTCCTGCATGGCTGAGAGTTGGACCCGATGGCCTTGTAGTCTCTTCCAATGCTATTATTCTGTGATTCTGTGAGAACTGATACTGAGGAGACAAAGCTGTTCAAAAACATGGAGCCATTAACATGAGGGTTCAGTGCTAGCATTAGATCTGGGGTAGAAATCATGCATCCCTTTAAATATTTGTTAGACTTCAACTCCCAGCAGCCCTAGCCCATACAGCCAGTAGCAAGGCATGCTGGAGCTGCAGTCCAACAATGTCTAGGGGTCTGCATAGTCCCCACCTCTGTTTTAGAGGAGTGTCTGATCTAGAGCCAGGCCAAGACATTTTACTACCTGAGGTAGCAGAGATGGTGCCACTCTCCTTCCTATTCCATGTACAAAAGTTGAACATGCTAACAAGTTGTTTCCTGGGAAGCAACCCTTGTAAAATGTGCTGGACTTTTATTTGTTGTTTTCGTTTTTAGTTTGCCTTAACTATTTTTAATTTTTTTCGATAGTTTAATTGTTTGTATACTTCTTATGCTGTGAATTTTAAACTTTAAGTCCTAAACTGGAAAACAAGGCAAGATATAGGTAACAACAACAGCAGCAATACTTAAACCTTCTTTTGACACAGGCAAGAAGGACAACACGTACAGGGAACTCATGGAACACTACATGGCACACATACTGTTCCCTAATAGTAGGGTATCTAGTAAAAGGTCCATCTAGTCCAGTCTAGCATTCTGTTCCTCTTAGATGCTAGCAGAGGCCTTTGAGATGAGCACAAGGGAGAGATGAATACAACTGCCCACTTCTACTTAGTGTCTCTCAGTATCTCATATTTAGAAAGTATGTCTGAGACCACATTTCACCAGCATATTTACATGTTGCTGGTCCCACAGAGAACTGGAAGGCTGAAAATGGCCAGCAGTACAACAGAGTTTCCCCAGGGCATCCCCATGCCCTCTGTGACCAATCAGTGCTCATTTGAGGTAGACATACACTGGCACCATCTGGCTGCAGTTACATAGCCGAGCAAAGCAATTCTCCTCCTCCTACAGCATCTGTAAGAGCACTAAAGTACATTGAGCTACAAAAGAATTCTGTTCAACCTCTCTCTGAGATTCCATACAGATACAGTATTGCTATACTTAATGTATTCCTGATTGTGGTGGTTTGCTTTAACTACCATGGATATTGTAGCAGGGATGAAGAATAATGGGGAGGTTTAGCCCAGAGAAGGTGTGGTAAGAATGACTGGCAGTGTGAGGGGGAGTATAGCATCATGATTTTCTGGAAGCAACGGCTGCAGTTGGCATCAATTGCCACATTAAGTTATTTGCTTATATGCTTCTTAGGCTATCTGATGTGGGGGACAGCCACAGTTTCTTTCCCAACATGCTAAGGACTGACACCTGATTTGTGCCCAGTGACTACAGCTGTTTTTGTTCGTTCTTTCCTGGAAACTTGCTGTGTGCTGGAAGCTGGTAGCACAAAGATTGGCATTATGGGCCACCACTTTGAGTAGCACTGGCTTATGAAAGCCTGAGGTTTATTATGGACTCCCATCTTTTTTTAATAAATACCTAGATAGCTGGTGCTTGACCAGAAGTATCTAAAATTTTCTTGGGTTGTTTCAACATGGTTTCTGTGTACGGTTACCTAAATGGATCTGGGATAGGGCTCCTGTTACTTTAATCCTTATCAGATTCTGGAGCAGATGAAGTACCAGCATGTTGAAGTGGTTTGAACATTGAACTATGACTCTGGTGACCAGGGTTAAAATCCTTACTCAGCCATGCAAACCTACTGTGTGATCTTGGGAAAGTCACAGTCTTCCAGCTCAGATGGGGGCAAAGGCAAACCCCCTCTGAACAAATCTTACCAAGAAAAGCTGTGCTAGGTTCACCTTAGGGTCACCATAAGTCAGAAATGACTTGAAGGCGCACAGCAACAAACAAGATGCCATAAAGCACAAGAAAAGAGCTGGATGCTCCTCCACACCTCCTTCCTCCATTCTCCACCAGTCAGACAACAGACATATTAGGAGGGAACAGCTGTGCAGGAGGGACTTTGGAAAGCGAAGGAGGATGAGTACCTTAATCACGCTTGACAAAGCTTTATATTATATGTTAAGGGTTAAAGTTACAGGATCCAGTTTGGCAAACCTACTTTTTTGTTGATAGTCTAGTTTATCTCAGAACAGAAACTCTGTACCGTAATCCAGGTGTGTGTGGGGGTGGACAGACAGACAGACTGTGTTGTCTTATGGGTAGAGAGAGCCTTGGGCTTCAGATTCAGGTTCTAAAGAATTTTTACATGGATCTAAAGATTTTTTAGAAAAAAGAAAAAGCCTGGCCTGGTAATTTCTAAAATGGCCACTTTTCCCTAGAAATGACTAGTTTTTAAATTATTCCTAAATTGTGTGCATATAAGGTGGAGACTAGGTGTATGGATGATTATAGCACCTAACTTTTGTATTATCCATTTAGGAATGTTATCATTTTTTCCCACGCTGCCTGAACAATCCCTGCCCTTTCCATTCAGTGAAATGCTTCATCCCTTCCCTGTCTGAATCATCATGAACTTTCACATTATAATACTCTCCAGAGGTCATAACAGCTGATGTGAGAACTGTTTTGTAGTTGTAGAGTATGCTTAATTGTAACTGGTTTTTTTTTAAGGTGACTGAGTGCAAGTACTTTTTCAATAGTTCCATTTGCAAATCGTTTTTCTCTTCTTGCTCCCCACTTCACAGAGATACCGAAAGCCTCATTAGTTTTCATGAATAACTAGCATATTTACCCGGCATTGCCTGGGATTGTATTTTCTCATAGGTAATACTAGTTAGAAATACCTTAGGAATTACCTTACTTTACCTTAGGAGTTAGATGTGGTTGAAATATACATGGTTTTGAGATGCTGTGTCTCTAACTTTCCAAACTGTCTTGTCTATTACGCGTAACTTTTCCCCATATTCCCCAATCCAATCTGCATTCAGAGTTATTAGCATACAGAGTTTGGATTCCTGAGGGAATACACTGCCCTCCTTTTTGCTGCTGGGCCTTGTCTCCATAGCAACTGGCCTGAGTTCTCTGGCTGAGAATTCTAAAGCCCCCTCCCTGAACTACCAACCCTAGGATTCCATAGAATCTTTACAGCCAGCCAATCATATGAGGTTTTCTCGCCTCACAGAGCCAATCATATGAGGTCTTCACCTGCCTGACACAAACTCACAAACTCATTCACAGACAGACAAACTTTGACTTGTATATAGAAGATTGGATGATCTGGGAACACCCCTTCATCCAGGGGTCTCCAGCTCCCTCAAGAAAGACCTGGATCATCTGCATGGTGCCACCTCTCTTGCCTTCTTCAGATCTCTCCTCAAAACCCAAATTTTCTGTGAAACTTTTAGTTGATTCTCAGACCTCTCTGAGGCTCATCTTGCTCAGCATTCTTTCTCTAATGTGTCTAGATCCAGATATTTCAGGAAGTTGTAATTGCATGTTTATACAGCTCAGTGTGGTTTCTGCTCCAGTTTCTGAAAGTTTTGGGGGTAGAGGCCACTTAAGGTGGCTGTTTTGAATATCCTGTATTAACACTTGTCTCCCAGATGCTGATGACCCCACCTTACGTACACACACAATTCAAAATGATGCATTATTAACTTTCCTGTTTCTGTTAATGGGAAATTTAAAGATAGCTGCCCATTATTGGGATGTTTTACTTCAACTTACACTCTTTCAGGGCCTCTTTTCATATCATGCTGTAATCATGTCTACCTATATAATTCATACCTGAAAATTCCTTAAACAGTTTTTGGCAAGCCACACTTAATCCCATGTGTAATTCTTGCTTTGTTGTGATAAAAACTTAAATACAGACTCCCTGCCTCTTTGGAGTAAATGACCTGCAGTTTCTCATATCACTAGTTGTGTCTCTGAGTTAGATCCTCCTCACCTTTGTATCTTTTTAGAATTTAATATTTTCTTTACCGAGAGATCTTAACACACAATCTTTCACACAATCATTTCTATCTAAAAGTTGTACAGGAGAGGTTGCTCAACATGTTGAGCTTTCCTTTCTCCTCTTTTTTGTCCATCTTTCTATATGTCCCACTGCTTGGTCCATTTGCTTACAGTCACCTTTCCATTGACGCTCTTGCTGTTTAAGCTCCTCATGCGTCTTTAATTGTTTTTCTGTGTAGTTTCCTTTTTATCAGTCATCTTTCTTCTGTCTTTCTTTGCAAGCATGAGCTCACTGTCCCATCTGTTGACCCCATAAATTTCATAGAATTTTCTCAGGCAAGGAATACTCAGATATGGTTTTGCCGATTCCTTCCTCTGAAATATAGCCTATAGCACCTGGTATTCATTGGTGGTCTCCTATCCAAGTACTAACCAGGGCTGACCCTGCTTAGCTTCCAAGATCAAATGGTATCTGGTGCCATTAGGATTTTTAGGTGGCTATATACACACTCTGGTTTGCCGCGGTTTCATCCTGAGCAGTTCTGATCGTTCTGTGCCATGCCAGCTGACTTGCTGTTTTAGGGAAAGAACTGTGGACAACAAATAATAACCAATGTTTCTCCTATCAAGCAACAAATGTCTTCAGTTTTACCTCCTATCTAGTCAGAAAGTTTTGCACACCAGAGTGGAATTTAACCCGATAGGCCCAATTAAATGTGTTAATCAGCAAGTTTTCAGTTTCTCTATAATTCCACTTTAGTCTGAACATTAAGAAATCAGCAAGAAGCTGCCTTGATTGAGCCAATCCAACTATAGTGCAGTCTCTTTCTTTCTGTTGAGTTAAATTTCACTGAGTATCATTGCCTTTTCAAATGACTCATGTCATCTCATGATATGTCCAAAGTACAATAACCACACTTCAGTCATTTTGGTTTCTAGTGGGAGTTCAGACTTGATTTACTCTTGAACCCATTTGTTTGTCTTTTTGGTAGTCCATGGTACCTATAGGACTCTCTTCTGGCACCACAAATTATACCGCAGTGATACATTTAAACATGTTATTTGGGTTGTTTTCTGTTATTTTTTGAGGGGAGCTTGTCTGTTTTTGTCTCCTGCTTTTTAGATGTGGTGCCTATCTGAAAGTTCCCCCACACCCCACTTTCAAATCTGTGCCACACACAGAGTCACAAATGACTAAGTTAAACTTTTTGGTGTTTACACTACTTTCTTTCTGGAAACTTTTTCCTTTTCTTTCCTAAACCATACAAACACTTGTAACCTTGTAGTAGCATTCAAGGAAAGCTCTGATACTCTTCCATAGTAATTTCCAAGAGTGCTGTAGATTTAGAGCACTCAAGTGCTAGAGGGCCAAAGTGTAATGCAGCTATAATGCTTTCACTCACTACAAGCCCATTATTCCTTCCAGGAAATCTCCCTGGAATATTAGCTTCTGAAAGAAGTTGTATGGCTTGTGTTTTGGTTAAAGGAAGAAAAATAAAGTTTGATTTTAAGAAATGGATAGAAAGCTAGCTTCAGCTGAGAGAAATACAGGCTCTGTTTCACACACGCCCCTTGTTCTCCTAGAGAAGTGGAATCTATACTAGTGTTATGCTGTATGTTCTCTTCTGCAAGACCTAAGCAGCGTGGCTGGTGAGAGAGTGACTTGGTGGTCTCCCATCCATAGGGTAGCCATAAGTCAAAGTCAACTTAACTACAGTTAACAACAACAGCAAAGTGCAATGCATCAGGATGGCATCTCACCAGGGGAGGCTGCATTATTATTCAGAAGCATGCTGCAGTAATTAAAAAAAAGGGGGTGGTTCCTAGAACTTTAAACATAACCACCCTATTTTTCCTCCTGGTTAGTTGTGAGTGTCTGGGTGTGTATAATTGTATGTTTTTTGTGTGTGATTAGTTTGAGATACAGCTGCCTTTGCTGAATTCTAGGGTAATTCTGGTTCTTCTGGGAAATTATCTGGTTTGTAGTGCATATTTTTGGATTTTAAATGAATATATATTTTGAAAGGAAGCATGACCAAAATCAGGCCAGATGCACTATCCATATAACTAAAAGTGCAGTAGCATTTGGGAAAAAGGGTCAATTATGTGGGTTATCTGTCATCTTTAAAAGGCTTGTTAAATTCATGGCTGGGTTACTTTCTTCTGCTGACACAGTTTCAAGGTTTCTTGCTTTCCTCCTGGGAAAGTTTTCATTTTCTTACATGCTTGAGTGTTGCTAGGCAATTGCCTCTTTTCATTTTAGTTTGGCTACCATTTGCTTTACAAAAATTGGCATTGCTCATTTTTGCCATTAGCTGTGTGACTAAAACTGGGCGGCAGAGCTGATGGATACAAGTGGAGAAACTGCCTTGTTCCTTTGGCATTTAACAGGGAGTAGGAAAAGTAGATTTTGTTTTCCATATCTGACTATAATACATCTGTTTGTGTTTCTCCATGCCCTGGATAAGGTAGCTGAACCTGCTTTTTTTAAAAAAAAAATCTAATTGGAGATAAAATAGAATAAAAACTTCAAAGCCTAATGGCCTTATGTATGCTCAGGGTGGTAAGATGTTTCTGCCTTGTTTACAAGACTGATATTCTTATTCCTCACCAGCTCTTCTCAGTCACCTTAGTGAAATTTGTTCCCAGCTTAATTGTACTACCAATTTATTGCTGTTGAGCTGCCAGGGAAAGGCAGGTTCCTTTCAAAACTGCACTGGGGCTAAACTTGAAATCCAGTGTTGTAGAACTTAGCTAAAAGTCTATATTTAGGCCGCAATCTAATATCTACTTGCCTAGGAATAAGTCCCATTGAACTCAGTGTGACTTGTTCCCAGATTAATTTGCATTATCAGGCTGCAGTCCTAAACCGTATGTCCATTCAGAAGTCAGGTGCATGGAATACAATGGGACTTTCTTCTGAGTAGACTATTGAGTAGTTAAATTGATGTCTCCTAATTTAACTTATCTCCTAGTTGGATTTCCTTAATTGAGACTAAGGCATTATATATGAGTATTCTCTTCACAAGTTTATCCTCATGAGAACCCTTTGGGGCCGAAATGGGGCGGCGCACGCAGGGGCGGAGATTACCTAGTAGCGTGTTGCTCCATTCCTGCTCCGTCCCTGCGGGGAGTGCGGTTTCGCTACTCTACACGCCGCTGAATTTCAGCAGCGTTCAGCGACACCCAAAATGGTGGCCGGCGGCTTCCGGTGGCGCTCTGCCAATCAGGGCAGCATGCCAGCCAGAAGCCCGCCCCTGGGCAGATGTGCAGAGACGTGCTACTGCGTCTCTGCAGTTCTTCGCTGGGAGCTGCCACGGAGCAGCGCAGGTGAGTTTCATAAAAACCACTTGGGAAGGTGGTTTTTATAAAACTCGCAGCACCACCCCTGCGGCTGCGCTACAGTGGTTTGAGGTGTAGAGCCTCACCTTTTCCAACCGTGCTAGCGCACCCCGCTGTGAGGACGACCTCCGTGTCTGGTCATCGCACCACGGGGTTTTACCCCCGTGTGAAAATGGCCTCTGAGAAACAGGCCCAAGGTTACCTAGTGAGTTTAGTAGCCCATGACAGTAGGAGAACTGTTATCAGGTATTCTATGTCATATCTATTTTGGTTGTTGCAGTAGGACAAAGATGGGGAAGTTTTCACCTTCCACAGACATTTTGGCCATTGCTATACAATGGTGGCATACATGTACACATGTGCATGCGCATATACACACATACATCTCAGCTTGCATGGCTAGCATCTCTTTCTACGTGTCTGCCTAGTTGTCATGTGAAGTACTAGTCTGGGGATACAAATGTTCCTCCACACATAGATGTGCACTGTATCTTTCCATCAGAAGACAGCTGTTTTTGGAATATGTGCTTCCTGTTACTTAGGAGGCTTTGGAAATCATGGAAGTGGCAAAGTCCCAGTAAGTAGTGCCAATTTCTCAGCAATTCTGTAGAACCTATGAAGCAGCCTGATGTCTAACAGATAGTAGAAAATAGTAGTGTTGTAACAATGGAAAGAAACTAAGTTATTACAGTCATCCCTCCACATTCACTAGGGTTGGGGGCACAGGACCCTCATGAAAGTGGAAAAAATGTGAATAACTCTAGGCCTTCCCAAGCCATATTTAACATACAAAAAAGCATGATCACCATATTCAACCCACCATGGATTCCTTTGAGGCATCAGGGTTCCTTCACAAGGCAGAAGTGGGTGGCTGGTGGGGCTCACTGCCACCTCCACTGCTTCCCCACACCATTTTTAATAGAGACTCACAAGCCTTCTTCACAGTTTCACAGTCTCACAAGGCTTGCAGTTCCTATTAAAAATGGCATACAGAGGCAGCAGAGATGGCAGCAAATAATCGGTGAATAATCAAGTCCACAAAAGTGAAACCTGCAAATGTAGAAGGCTGACTGCACTGTAGAAGACTTGTAACTGGAAAACTGTTATTTTGTAATGAAGTTTTCTATCGAGATCTTCTCATTGCTTTTTATCCTAACCCATCTTAAAAACTTGTTTTAAGGATAAAACTGAGATGAGGAGGAAGAAGCAAGGAGAACCAGGCATGCTTTCTTTTGTCTTCTTGAAAGAAAAGTGGAATCTAAGTATTACTAATAATCTTTTATGAAGACCACCTTCTAACACAGTTTTGAGTCTAGTTACAGACTATAAGCTTCTATCATGTAGATGTAGGAATGGATATAGCATTCTTCATTGAATTCTTGCACCTAAACTATCTGCTTCATTGTTTGTTTCTGGGCAGAAAGAAATACCAGCAGGTGCAAAACTTGAGTAGGGTGTAAAAACTCATTGAAAAATAGGTTCACACTTGTAACAAAGACAAAAGAGCAGTGTAAGTCCACTGCTCAAATAAGGAGGTTTTGCTTTAGATGCAGAGTGATTCTCTTTCTTTCAAAACAAACTACTGCAATCCAAATCTCAGTCTCTTCGGGTAATTTCTTGGATCATCCCTTGGGTGCAGCAAGTTGGCAAAATATATTGTGCCCCTTCCACAAGTGTTCTTTTCAGCACAAGAGTTCAATTTATTATAAGAACAATTAAACAAAACAAAACCTTATACCCTTCTGATGTTAACTTGATTAAACAGGACAAATATAGCTGTGTGTCTCATGTCCATGGTACATTAATACTGCTTTACTGATGATCTATTTAAGGCAACTCAATTTGAACAATAGTTTTCAATATAATAGATGCAATACAATAGAGATGCAGAGGAAAGAGGTAAAATAAGCAAAAATATTGTACCAAGGCTAGCGCATGACAGTTTGGATGTTAGCTGAGCCAATGGAGATGGACTCGCTGTCTCATCTCTCTCCTCTAAGGCATGATGAAGTACTGGAAGAATTATGAAGTACTGGAAACAACCCTCCTACTTCAAGGCTAAATTGCTATGCCTTGAAGTCTGCGTACTTAACCCCATCTTAGGGTTGCCATAATTTGGAAATGATTGAAAGCACACAGAAAAGAGTCCCTTTTTCTTAGTTGTTGCAAAACATGCTGACTTGCACAGCAACTTTGGGAGTTCCTGAGATACAATGTACTTCTGAACGCTCTAAATTGCTATATAAAAGCTGCTAACAATGCCATCTTAATTATAGAAAATGATTACAGAACAAGGAGCTGTGATGTTGTGATGTTCATTAATTCCAGAAAGAAGAGCCATGATTCAATGTAAAGGGCATGTTTTCTTCCTTTGAATGGCTTGACCAGTTCTAGCTGCATCACAGATTTGTTTAAAAGCTCACAGTTAAGATTTGTCCTTGCAATTTAATAGCTTGATCCGACTAAATTCATTTGAAGGAAGCCGTTTGAAGTGTAAGGATGTTTGCTGGCTTGGCAGCTGAAGGATTTTGCCCTGAAATCTGTCTTTTGGGAAGCTGCTTATATTGAATTGGAAGCAAGATTAACAGGAATAGAAGACTGATGGAAGACTTTGTTTTTTAGTTTTTCATTGTCGGCATTGGAAGCCTGGGCAAACAGACTGCGCACTGCTCCCCTCCGCCACAAAGCTATGCAGGAGCTAGGAAGTTGGGCCACTTTGGTACAGTTTAAGAAGGTCATGCCAGTCATTAGTTCAGTTACAATCCAGGATTAGAGGAGAGGTCAGTCCCAAAGATATAAGGGAGTAAATTATGTATCATGTAGTGAAAACTCACAGTAGTAGAGTTGATTACATTGGATGGGCAAAGTGTTGTTGTTGTTGTTGTTGAGCATCCCCACTCTTGGTTTGAATTTCCTTTTGATTTCTCTGATCACAAGATCCACAAGGAAGAGGTCTCTTGTTCTTCCTTTTTTTTGTCACCTTCCATTTCTCTGTATAGATTATTATAAATTCTTCTGGCTCCCAGTCAATTAGCCTTAATAGTGCAAATCAAGTTCACATTATTTTTAAATTCTACAGGGATGTTCTTCAGGTTACATTTCAGAATGAAATATAGTATTCTTCTTTAGTTTTACTCTAACATCTGCTATTAGTAGTTCATGGTCTGTGCCATAGTCTGCTCCTGGTCTTGTTTTTACAGAGAGAATGGAGCTTCTTCATCTTCTCCTTCTGATTTAGTCTATTTGATTTCTATATTGATTTCTGTTTGATTTCTATAGTGGCCATCAGGTGATGTCTCTCTCCCACTCCCCCATTGTTGCTGCTGCCCAGTAGCTGTTTGGCACATTTAGTCTGTCTTCTCAGCAAAAGCGTACCTGACATGTGAAACCCTACCAACAGCACTTGTTGCTGTCCACACAGCGTGTTGCCTCACAGAAGAACTTGACCCCCCCACCACAGAGAGTAGTGCCATTGGTGGGTGGGAGAGGTATAGACCTCTTGATGTAGCTGGACTGCTGGACCAGCATACTAATGGTGTGGAATGCTAGGCATTTCAGTCCAACAACACATGGAAGCTTCCATGATCCTCACTCTTGTTTTATGTGGAATCTTTAAATACTACACGGGTAGTGAGGTTTAGAGTTCTTCAGCTTTAGAGTTCTTCATGAGACAAGCTGAACATGAGTCAGCAGTGTGATGTGGAAGCCAAGAAAGTCAACACAATTCTTGGTTGCATCAATAGGAGTTTGGTGTCTAGATCAAGGAAGGTAGTAGTATCACTCTGTTCCATTCTCATCTGGAATACTGTGTCTAATTCTGGGCACCTCATTTCAAGAAGGATACTGACAAGCTGTTATGTGTTCAAAGGAGGGTGATCAAAATGGTGAAGGGTCTGGAAGCCTTGCTCTATGAGGAGCAGCTTAGGGAGCTGAGTAGGTTTAGTCTGCAGAAGAAAAGGTTAAGAGGAGACATGATAGCCATGTTTAAGTATTTGAAGAGATGTCATGTCAAGGAGGGAGTGGGCTTGTTCTCTGCTGCTCCAGAGACTAGGACAAGGAGCAGTAGATTCAAGCTGCAGGAAGAGAGATTCCATCTGAACGTCAGGAAGAACTTCTTGGTGGTCAGAGCTGTATGGCAGTGGAATATGCTGCCTCGGAGTGTGGTGGAGGCTCCTTCTTTGTCGTTTTTTAAGCAGAGGCTGGATGCCCATCTGTTGAGAATGCTTTGATGTGGGTTCCTGCATGGCAGCAGAGGGTTAGATCTGATGGCCCCTGTGGTCTCTTCCAGCTCTATGATTGTACGATTCTGTGATTATCAAGAGATCTGTCTATTGCCTCAGGTAAAGCACACTAGCTCTTGTAGCAGCCTGGAACAGAAGCGCTACTTAGTAATGATTAGAGTGTTGGGTGAGATGTGGGATGTTCAGGTTCTACTTCCTATTGAGTTAAGAGGTTTGATTGATGACCATGTGTAGGTCTCTCACTCTCAACTTGGCCTATCACATAGAGTTTTGGTGAGGGTAAAATGAGAAGAAGAAACACATTTACGCTGTCTTCAGCTCATTGGTGGAAAGATAGGATATAAATATCATTAATAATAAATAAGGAAACATTCTATGTGCATTTGCAAATTCACTGAATTTCCTACTTGCAAATTGTACAGGGGTAACCATAGGACATTGCTTTAACAGATTAATGTATAGGTATACCTCAGTTACATTGCTTTAACAGATTAATGTATAGGTATACCTCAGTTAACAAAGTAGATGTATTCCTGGGTGTTATTTTATTAACAGAAAATGTTGGTACCAGAGCTAAAAATAATACAGAAAGAAAGAAAAGCAATTCTATGTATTTCAGCATTTAAAAAAAAAAATCAAAACTGACAATATGTGTGTGTGATAAGAAACAACCAGGTCAGGTAAACATTACATAAGGAAACAAAGACATTTGAACCTCCTAGAGACCACCTGAAGGGTTCTTCCAAAATGCATACAGGAATAACTTTTCTTTCACCAGCCTCCACTTTTCTTATGACTTCCAATTTGGGGGGGGGGGGACAAACTTCTAGATCTGTGCTTTTTTTTTTAGCATGCTGGGGGCAGCTGGTGAGGTAGACTTGCCTGCTTTCCCTCTTTCTTTCTGTTTTGGTGTTCACGCATCCTCAGTAGGGTATTCTGGAGGCAGGTGTTGTTTACCGTGCTTGTACACAAAGAGCTACAGTAGGATTGGCTAGAGTAGCATCCCATTCTTTTATAGCTCAGGCTTTATTGTATTGTTTACTGCAGACATGCCGGTAGAACCCAGTACCATAAGTCTGTGTTTCTCCTTCTGTCCCTTCACCTTGGCTGATCCTCTGCCCAGCCCTTCTGCTTCCAAATACTGCTTAAAACCCTTCAGCTAGAAGCAGGAAAGGGAAGGAAAAAGAGGGCTGGACAGGTGTAAAAAGGAGCTTTGTTAACTGAGGTAGGCTTGTAATGGAGTTGCTGAAAACCATGCAAAAAGCTGATATTAGGAAGGTTCTTTTGCAGAGAAACATGCTTAGGTAAGATGTAAGAGATAGTATGAAAGCTTTATTATTATTTTTATGTGAAGTAATAGATTTATTGTTCATTATTATTATTTATGTGAGAGTGTTGTGTAAACAGAAGTGCAAATGTATAGTTATAGTATTAATAATGAGTTGTAGTAAAGCTGGTGGTGGTTGAGAAGGAGGGGAGCTTTTGTATGCAACACAGAATCACAGAATCTTAGAGCTGGAAGGAGCTGTGTGAATAAAGTGAGGACCTGGAGAGAAGGATGTCACTGGGAGAAACGAAAACTTAGGGACTTTCTGCAGAGGGAAGCTAATGCATCATGTGGAAATCATCCTATCTAGTCTTTTCCATGATGCCTTAACTTTCCTTCTGTGGAGCAAATTTGTTGTTGGGCTGTGTTCAAACAAGAAATACTGTTTGTTCTCCTGGAGGTGCTTCATAGCAGCCATTTTTCCCTTGAATAATTTGTTTAGACATGTAAGGAGTTTGGAAATATGTCTAAAGCTAATTTATATAGGGGTTGCCAGACTTGAAGGCACACAGCAGCAGCAGCAGCAGTAACAACAAGAACAACAGTTCCTTAGAGCAGTTTTTCAGCCTTTGGCCCTCCAGATGTTTTGGAGTTTAACTCCCAGAATCCCCGAGCTGTTGGCTATGCTGGCTGAGGCTCCTGAAATCATTGAACCTTAGAGCTGGAAAGGACTGCGAGGATTCATCTCATCCAACCTATCTCATACAGAAATATATAAAGAATGGATGGCCATCCTGAGAGAGGGCCACCCATTTTGTGAGCTGAAGTCCAAAACATCTGGCAAGCCCAAGGTTCAAAAACCTTGGGATAGAGGAAACAAGAG
Source organism: Iguana delicatissima (assembly GCA_948472985.1). Taxonomy (NCBI): domain Eukaryota; kingdom Metazoa; phylum Chordata; class Lepidosauria; order Squamata; family Iguanidae; genus Iguana; species Iguana delicatissima. Next base: position 48,160 of record CAOKZL010002193.1, read on the forward strand.
GCAAATACTGATGCAATCATGAGTTCTGCTTCTACTAAAAGTGGAAGCTAGCATGACAAACTTTTATCAACAGGACAGCTCAGCCAGGTCAGCTCAAACTGCTTTGCTCCATCAACAAGCCCAGTTCATACATTATAAACTGACTAACCTGAGCCATCAGCGAGATAGTTAACTGTGGTATTCACAGTGTGGGATGACTTGTAACCATGCCAGGCAAATCCTCACAATTATGAAGGATTATTTTGGAGGGCAGTGGCCATGGTATTTGATTGATCAGCAGCAAATCTGCCCCTGAGCTAATCTAGTTTTATGAACTGGCCAGTCGCCAGAATGGTTGATAGTTGGGATGAGCCTGTAGAGTTATTTGAGTTAGTGATCAGGTGTGGTTCAAAACATTGTTGCTTGTTTTGCAAGATAGCTTCCTGTTAGGAAGCAGATTCATTATCACCCCTGTATCTGGTTCCCACACTATAAATCCGTGCATTATAAAACCTATGAGGTGGGACTGCAAAGAAAAGTGTAATAGTTGCTCAAGGTGGGGGGCAAGAAAGTCCTGGGTGTTACAGCAGCCAAAAAAAGTACAAACCTCTGTGTGTGTTCGCATTGTTTTTGTATGTGCATGCAGATCTTTGAGGACTGACTTGTCTCTGTAAAAGAGAGAATCTTCCCCTGTTGTGCCTTCCTCCAACCTCAGATATAGCAAAAATTGGCTTCCCTTTTTAAATGCTTCTCCCACTCAGCTTCTCCAAACATTCTACCATTGGCACAGTAGGCGCATGCTTCTTTGTGACCATGAGAACTCAGCATTGAGATGAAGGGCACATGTGGCACGGGGGGCCTGTGTGTGAGAGAGAGGTTGGATAGGACACGGGGGTGGGTTATGTGGAGTGGAGGAGCACAACATCCTCATGTTGATGTAAAGGAGGTCGTGGGTAAAAAGTTTGAGAACCACTGCATTATACACTGGGCAGTGCTTAAATCTGTCCTGTACCTTTATAGTTTCACCTGATGAAAAAGGAAAAGCTGAGCTTAACAGTAAGGAAGTTCTCTTGCACACACGCCCATAGTATTATTCTTCTGGAATGTTAGGCTGCTATGGCAAGAACAAGATCCCTCAGACACAAGTTGTGAACCTTGGGCCCACTGGCTGAGAATGAATCTGCATTTACTAGATTCAGCAGGGCTTGCTTCTGGGCAATTCTGTTCTAGGGCTGGTGCTTGCATTCCAAGGTACACAAAGGTGAAAATGTAAATATGGCAGCAGTACATAACCTGGGGATGAATTGCATAAAGCAGAAAATACAATTGGTAAATATTTGCAGCCTGTAACAATCATCTAGGGCAGTGGTTCTCAACCTGTTGGTCCCCAGATGTTTGTGGACTTCAACTCCCAGAAGCCCCAGCCACTATGGTCAATGCTCAGGGCTTCTGAGAGCTGAAGTCCAAAAACATCTGGGGACCCACAAGTTGAGAACCACTGATCTAGGATCCTACAGCTAACTTTCTTCCATGTAATGATTACTGTGCTAATTTTGAAAAGATCCCCATACCCTCTCTTCTTTGCAGATTTTAATGATGTATTCTATTTATTTTACCTCAGGAGGGATCGTAAAGCTTACTTAGCACTGTGAAAATGGCTTTGAACAATCTGACGTTGAAGGCAGCATCACTTTATGATGAATGGATTAAAAACGCTGGTGAGTCTTGATCCTCGGTAATGTCTGCAAATGGTACATTCTTTCTCTGTTCCCAGAAGTGCATTAAAATGCTTACATAAAATTGAACTGCATATTTTTCTGTTGTGGCTGAGCTCAGGGGCACTCTAGCTTGTTCAGACTGATGTGGGGATAATAAGAAGGTAACATTTCTTGAGTGGAAATTATTTGGGTGCTACTGGAAAAAAAGAAACCAGGCGTGGAACACAAGATGAATAATCAGTTGCATAAACATTTGTGTTGTAATGAACTGTATCTAAATAAGCTGGTGTAGATACATCTGTTAGTACTTCCTGAGCAGCTAAACATGTCTTTCTGGTTTACTTCTTACACAATTTGTAATGCACATTTGTATCTAAATAAAGGGTACAATATATGATGTTTGATGCACTCATAAGACTGCATTGCTAACAAAGTTTGAAAACTAGCAAACTAGCCCATCTATGTTGCAATTTTTGAGGAGATGTAGGAAAAAAATACATTTGGCCCTCCATTTTTGCAAGGATTCAGGGTGCAGGACCATTGTGATGGGAAAAACTGTGAATATCTTCCCCCCACACACATACACACCTAAGTGAGTAAGCGAGAGAACATACACACATACCTTCGCTCTTTGTGCTCCCTCTGCTATCCCCATGTGACCCACCTGAATGAGTGAATAATAATTTGAATAATCAAATTTGTGAAGGACAAGCTTGCAAATGTGGAGAAACATCTGTAAAAGATTAGTGGCAGATGAATTATGCTTTAACACAATTTCTACATTTTGTCAACTCAGCTTAATATATACAAGTCACAGAATTTGGATTATGGGTACAGAATTGTGATGCTTAGTACAGAATACTTCCTGAATAGTCAGATGACTTGTAGCTCTAGCTAAACCTTAAGAAAATATTAGTTTTCTTTTGTAACTATTACTAATTATATTCCATCTGTACCTGGATTTCAGGTCTATCAATGGAGGCATCCATAAATTACACATAGTGACTATCTTATATGACTTTTTTTTTTTTTAAGAATTCCAAGTTGTCAAGTTATTGCCTGTTATAACTTCCACTGCTGTGGGATTTCAGTCATATTTTTATAACTGGGAGATGGCATGTAGCCTTTGATACTTTACCTTGTCTAGCTTTAAAGGAGAGGCATATATACCTTTGTAAACTCTGTCCCCACCCACAGTAGTTTTTGTTTACCACGTTGCTGCTGAATTTTCTGCCATGTCAAAGCAGGAAGAACAGATACAATTTCACTTTTGAAACACAGGCTTTCACCAGGGGTTACATATGTCCCACATACCACATGATTTCTACCCTACCATACATGTTGAATGGTAATACCTCTACAGTAATTGAGGACGTACAAGGTGATTTAGATGAAGTTTTATGTACCCAGTATCCTGCTGGCTACAGGAGTCAAGTGGCTGATTCCAGAAAACTCAAAAGTAGATCATTAAGGCCATACTACTTTTTTAAAAATATATATCTGCCCAGCATATGGCATTTTGTGATTTCCTCTCGGCTAGAGGATTCTGGGAGCCATAGGCCAGAGTTCTGCTCTGGACCCTAAATGCAACCCACTGCATTTAGGTGTCACAACTCATAATCATGGTCTGTTCATGCATTATCCTCCATTTAATTTGCTAATATGGTGTGAGCAACAATAATTCTTCTCCATTTTAGCCTCTTCCAGCCCCCTGGTCAATGGCCACCAGTGCTGCAGAATTCCCACAGCAGAAAAAAAATAACAGAGTTTTTACTTTGAAATCACAATGCCCACTGCATGGTCTGACAGGCACTTAAAAATGGATGTGGGGGAAATGCAGGATTTGAAGCATATTCAACCTGAGGGCTGCAGTTTGCCCATCCTTGCTTTAGTTAGATATGATAAAGGCCTAAATCCAATAGATCATTTCAACTAGAGGTCTATTCTGGTCAGTACTAGTTGGGATTTAGGCCAAGGTGCACAAAGTAGAGTCCTGGGCAATACATTGTTTTTCTTTTGCCTCCCCCACTGCTTTTTTTCTCTGGGCTTTGAAAAAAGAGGAGGTGCATTGCCCTCCTCAAAGCCCCCAAGAGTGGCAAGCCACCTTTTCAATAGGTTCCCTTTTTAAATATAAATACCCCACAATTTTTCAAAAGCAGGAGTGGATTTCCAGCTACTTCCATTTGTTTGTAGATTTCAAATTACAAGGAAAGCGATTCCGTTTAAAGTTTAGGAGCAACTTTTTTTACTATAAGAGCTGTTTAAGAAAGGAATAGACTACCTCAGGGGGATGCAGGGGGATTCTCCTTCTTTGGAGGTCTTTAAACAGAGGTTGGATGTGCATCTTTCAGGAATGCTTCAGTTATGTATTCCTGCATGACAGCAGGTTAGACTAGATGACCCTTGCAGCCTCTTCTGACTCTAAGACTCTGTAATTCTATGATTCTCTTATTATTATTATTATTTTGCATTTTGGCCCCTGGAAGATCCCTTGGGAGGAACAGTAGTCGCTGGCCTACTACAGTGGCTCCCCTTAATTTAGACAGTAGCGTTGAGTCCACCACTCTTTTAAAGAAGATTCTTCTTGGCAAGCTGGAAGTTGAGAGTTGTGGATGCTATTTCTGCACACACCCTTAATGCCTCCATTTGTCTCTACTGGGCACTGAAACTGGATGGAAGAAAAGGAAAAAAGATAATTTGCTTTTCACTTTGAGAAATATTGCCCCTCTCGGCAAAGGCTGGTCCAACTTAGGTCTCAGTGCATTGTGTACAGCAACCCTTCAGGTGCCTTTGTTAAATCGTTAAAAAAACAAACAACAGATGTCTTCACACCACATTTTGGGCCCAGCCCAAAACCAGGTTCTTACCACCTCCCACAAAGCCATTGTCTTGAAACACCTCTCTGTGCTGGGTATGTACATGGCAATGCTCTTGCAAGAGCTTAGAGCAGGTACTAAACCCGCCCATCTCCAGCTACTGCCTCAAAACATCTCTTTCTGTGGAGTGTGTACATGACTGTGATCCTGAAATTGCTTAGACTTACTGGCTAATTACTACTAAGATAGCACATAGTATAGGTTTCTTGAAATTGCTGTGCTTCATAGTACAAGACTGAATGCTCCTGCTTACCAAAGGCTTTCTGTTCATGGGGGAGAGAACATTTCCAAGAAAGGAGAGTTTGTCTCATCTTCTGTTGGATGTACTGATTTGTTTTGTGTAGGGAGGGGTGTGTGACTGACAGAATAGAGGAGCTGCAGTCCAAAAAGTAACTTTCCAAATTTCTGGTGGGGGGGCAGAGAGAGAGATGGACGGAGAGATGAAATCACATAGCATTTCTTCACTACATACTTAAGTGATAGAGTGATGTTTACATAGCTTTTCCTGAAGGTATGGATTCACTGGTGGTTTGGTGAAGGCTCTGTGACACATTGGGCCTCTAAAGAAATGAGAAAAGGAGTTAGATCCAGACATAAGGATCCATCTTCTTTATGGCAAAGGAAAGAACAGGCAAGCTGATAATATATTTAGAAATGGCACCAAGCAAGATAGTTGGAACTGAGCAGCCTTTCCCCAGTCTAAAGCTTTCTACATATTTTGGACTTCACATCCCATCACCCTTTTACAGCATGCCCAATGAACAGGAAATATAAGAAGTTGTTGCCCAAATTATCTGGAAGACAACAGGCTGGAGACTGATGCTATAACTCCTCTTAACCTTAAAAGAGTGACTATGTAAGGTCTTGAAACTAGCACAAATGGCTATTTTATTAGAATAAATCTATGAGAGCATGGTGTAGCCATTACAGATTGGAAACGAACTTGGGAGAGACCTAGATTCAGATCTCCCACTCAGCCATGAGGTTTACTGCCTGCTCTTGCGCTAGTCACTTTCTTTCATGGCCTGTCCTGTGGGGTTGTGAGAATAGAAATGGGAAGTTCCCTGGAAAAAAGTTGTTAAATCAATATAATGAGTAATAATTATTGTAAAACAACAGCAGAAAGAACATCTTTCAAAATTGCATAGCTTCCATTTTATAGACTTCATGAAAACAAGACATAAAATGGGAATGGCATCTAAAAGGCTTGTCAGTGTTGTGAATTACGGGTTTTGCTGTTTTTATCAGTTTATAATGTGATGCTTTTGCAAACTGCAAAAGAGCCTGAGGTAAGCAGTTAACACATCTGTGACATCTGCAGGTGATGTGTAGTCCATTTTAGAAGAAAAGATGGGTGGGTCAGAACTTGAAAGCCCTGACAGACTTCTTTTCAATCTCTTTTCCAGATCCGCGAGTTGATGGCTACCCACTCATGTCTTCACCCCTACCACAGACACTTATTATTGGAGCATATATCTATTTTGTCACAAATCTTGGACCAAAGTTTATGGAGAACAGAAAGCCTTTTGATTTGAGGCAAATAATGGTTTTTTACAACTTTGGTGTAGTGGCTCTTTCAATTTATATGACTTATGAAGTAAGTACTGCTGGAAGTAGATTATTAACTTATTTAGTTACTTAGTTAGGTATACATTTCTTTCTCCCCCCCCCCCCAGTGCAGTATAGAAACATTCCCTTGAAGTGGCTGTGTATACAGCTTGTTCCAGCCTTGTAGGAATAAGGTTACTGTCTTTTCTCGGACAGCAGATGCTGGGAACCTTTGCCTGTCCTGATGTTTTGAACTGCAGCTCCCACATCCCATACTGTTTGCCATGCTAGCTGGGTTCTTTGGGAATTTAAATCCAAAACATCCGAAAAGCCAAAAGTTCCATATCTTTGTTACAGTGAGAACTGCCTGGCTGTGGTTCCCACTGTCAAATCTCAGGAACTGGCACCTGCAGTACGTACTTCTCGACTTTGCTATGGTGAATCCTCTTCTCTCCAGGCCTCTGTCCCCAATTCTGGAGAAAGGGTGTACAGATTTAGAATCTCCTTGCCTCCATAGTTCCCATATGTGCTCTGACAATGTTAATACTAAACTTAACGCAGAGAACCTCTTTGAGCTAAATGTCCAAATTCATCTCCAAAGAAGTTTTGGGTGGCTGCATTCCAGTGGTGGATGGCACCAAAGTCAAAAGAATAGGACTCAAAATGCTAACCTATTTTAGTTCAACAGCTAAGGACCCTTTTGGAAGCTAGTGTAATGTAGTGGTTTGAGCATTGGACTATAACCCTGGAGACCAAGGTTTGATACCCCACTCACCCATGGAAACCCACTGGTTATGATTCTGCTTTATCTTCTATTGGCAATATTCTATGGAATCCTGAGATTTGCAATTTCAGGAGGCATTAGAGCTCCCTAGCTGAAAATTTTAAGTGCCTTGCCCAAAATTGCAAATCTCAGGATTCCATAGGATGGAACCATTAAAGTAGGATCATAGTGCTATAATTAGGTATTGTGGAAGGGTGTTAACACTTAATAGAGGCATTTCAGTGTTTTAAAATGTGGTAAAATTATACAGAAGTTGGGAAACTTCTAAATAATTGTGTCATGGGGAAGGGAACATGGCCTTCTAAGGAAACTCAGAGGCCTAGTCTAGTACTATCTATAATTGTACTTGCAACAACAAAATGGTAACAGCAAAGCTATTGGTGTGGTATCTCCATCGGCTTCTTTATTTATTCACATTTTTCAGGAGCACAGATTGAGAGTGCAATGCAAAGACCTACTCTGGATGTCTCCCAGTTAAACTTCCAGTAGGGCGATACTTGATCTTCATGCATGCATGCATAGGAAGTAACAATAAGGTATATTTATGTAGGACACTTGCAGTCTGAAGTTGTTTAAAAGAAAAAATGGCTTCCTAGCATCACTTCTTTAAGTTATGTCACACAATTGTTCCATTTGGTTTAGTGCAGACTTCACTATGAATGACAACTGTAAAAGCTAAAGGGGCCATTTCCGATCACATCCAATTTTTCAAAAATCTGATTCAGAGCTAAAAGAAGGTTGAAGAGAGAGTGCCTTCTTTTAGTCAGAAATAGTACCCATGCAGACTTCCAGAGATGCAGTTCTCTTCTTAAGGGTAGGGAGCTTTGGGTCCTTAAAATAACTGGCAGGTCGTATACAGCCTGTGGCAGCTCAGTTCCCACCACCGTTCAACACTGGCTAACAGTGGCTCTTTGGGGTTTTACAGCCTTTCCCAGTCCTATTTAGAGGTGTCAGGAAATGAGCTCTTTTGAATGATGAGCAAGTGTTCTGTCATCAAGCAGGGATTGCAGGAACTTCTTTCTATGGTATAGTTTTGTTGTTTTGTGGACCATTTTTTTAAAAAAGGATAATACCCTGACTTTTGGATTCTCTTTCCTTTTTTATGTACTTGCTTTCTTTTGTGATGCTCTGAGTAATTTCCATGATATCATTTTTGGCAACCTGCTATGATTAACATCTTATTACATCTTATAAGATGATTTAACATCTTATTGCAATAAGTCTTGCAACAGCCTACAAATTTTGCAAGCCACAAAAACTTATGAAAGTCTTCTTAATTAATACTTATACTCCTGTGTAATAATGTGTAGTACCAACTAGTGGAAAGAAAAATAGCCCCATTTCCAATGAAGTAATTTCTATGTAGTCATGCCAAGTAGGCTATTTACAGGCCTGTGGTTACAAGAAGATTAATCTAGAAAGGGTAGTGTCCTTTGATTTGGTATTGTGTGCCTTTAAATTGTTTCCAATTTATGGCAATCCTACAGTGAACCTATCAAGGGGTTTTCTGGGGCTGAGAGTGTGGTGCTCTCAGTGGGTTTCCATGGCTGAGTGGAGAATCAAACCATGGTCTGCAGGGTCATTGTCTAATGCTGAAACCACTACACCATGCTGATCCCTTTGATTTAGGTATATGGAATTCTGATTCAGGAAAGAAAATGGTTTCAATATCCATGTTTTGCTACCACAAGCAAGTGGAGGAAATATGTTCTTAGTAAGTGTTAAAAGGTGCAGTATTAACACATTTTAAACTTCAATATGAGTCCCTTCGAAAGAAAGAGAAGCCTCAGTGGATGATAGATGAAAATCTTCAAGCAGTTAAAGACAGATGAGAAGCAAAAGGAAAAGGAGACAGAAATAGAGTAGGAACTGAATTCAACTGTTCAATGACGTGTGTGCAAAGACAAGGGGAACTGCTATAATTAATGCAGAGAAATACAAGATGACAACAACAACAGAAAAGGAAGAAGAAGAAGAGGAAGAAGAAAAAGAGGAGGAGGAGGAGGAGGAGGAGGAGACCTCTTCCACAAGATCAAAGAGAATTTTAAACCAAGAGTAGAGATGCTCTACAAGCTGCTGCGGAACACATTACTTGACCAAGGAGAAATAAAAGTCAAAGGAAACATTTCATGGAAGAACTATATAAAAGAGATGAAAGGCTGACAGATTCATTCAAGGAAGAACCATATCAAGATGAACCTACAATGGTAGAAGGTAAAAATGAAAGCTGCATTCAGAGCACTGGAAAGAAATAATTCACCAGGAACAGATGGCATACTAATAGACCTGCTTCAGTCTACAAAGACAGAATCTACTCTAGTTCTAACTAAAATCTGTCAACAAATAAGGAAGACAAAAGAATGGCTCACAGATTGGAAACACTCAATATATATTCCAGTCTCCAAAAAGGTGGCACCAGAGAATGCAGTAACCACAGGGCCATTGTATTAATTTCCCGTGCAAGTAAAGTCATGCATAAAATTCTACAACAAAGACTTTTACCATTTATGGAGCAAGAAATGCCAGATATCCAAGCTGGGTTCAGGAAAGGAAGAGACACTAGGCATCATGTTGCAAACGTACATTGGATAAAGGAGTGCACCAAAGAATTTCAAAACAAAATCAGCCTGTGCTTTATAAATTATCTCAAAGCCTTTGATTGTGTTGATCATGAAAAACTTTGGATCATACTCTTAAAGAAATGGGTGTGCCACAAGGTTTGATTTTCCTAATGCATAACCTGTATGCAACACAAGAAGCTACTTTTAGGACAGACTACAGAGAAACAGAATGGTTTCCAATTGGCAAGGGAATCAGGCAAGAAATTCATTTTACCACCCTGTCCGTTTAATATGTATGCTGAACACATCATATGTCAAGCACGCTTAGACTCAGAGGAAGGAGGTGTGAGGGCTGGAGGAAGATATTTTAAGATAAGCAGATGACACCATACTACTAGCAGAAAACAGTGACGCCTTGGAGCTATTAGTGATGAAAGCCAAGGCAGAAAGTGCAAAGACATGTTTACATTTGAACATTAAGACGACAAGCATACAAAAATAATCACAGATTTATATATCCTTAAAGTAGATAGTTCAAGATTTTCAAAATCTTTCAAAATCTTTCAAAATCTTGAAATAGTTCAAGATTTTCCATACTTTGGCTCAGTTGTTAATCAGAATGGAGACTACAGTCAAGAAATCAGAAGACTAGGACCTGGAAGGGGAGCTACAAAGGAACTAGGCAAGATCCTGAAAGGTAAGGATACGTGATAATTGAATACTAAAGTTAAGATTGTCCATGCCATTTTATTTCCAATTTCTATGTGTGGTTGTGAAAGCTGGACAGTGAAGAAAGCTGATGGGAAGAAAATCAATTCATTTGAAATATGCTGCTGGGGAAGAGTTCTACGGATGTCTTGGACTGCTAAAAAGACAAATGGATATGTCCTACAGCAAATCAAGCCTGAATTCTCCCTAGAAGCCAAGATGATTAAACTGAGAGTCATATTTTGGTCACATCATGAGAAGACATGACTCACTAGAAAAGACAATACTGCTTGGTAAGGTAGAAGGCAGCAGGAAAAGAAGAAGACTGCATTACGAGTGGAGAGATCTGTCCGTGAATCTGTAAAACCTGAGCAGGGTGCTTTGTGATACAGTAGCTTGGAAGTCTCTCATTCATAGGGTTACCATAGGTCAAGATCAACCTGATGGCAGTTAACAACAACAACAACAAAGACAATCTATATGCAGCTCGGATGGGCAGTTGCAGAGGAACAAGGGCCATTTGCCCCCATGTCCCATGGAGGAGATCACTTTAGGCAGCAGCATGAAGGCATCCTGCTGCTGCATGAAAGGGATCTCTGAACCTGACCAACCCATGTAAACCAGTCTCGTTATGCATTATTTGGGGTTGTAGCTAGGTGGCCTGTGGCTTCCTGTCCACAATGGTCTAATTTTAATGTGGATGGGTGCAATACTGCCAGGATGACTGACCTGTCTTTCCCCATCAGCTCTTGATGCTGCCTGAAAACCAGACCTGAAGGGTTTCTTAACCACCCAGAGGACTTTCTGGGGTCACAGGAGCTGTTGTACTTGGGAGGAAAGACAGCGCCCTCCTCCTTCTTCTGTTTCAGGGTTCTTAACTTGGAGTGTGTAGATGGGCTTTAGGGAGTCTCTGAAGTCTGTGCAAAAAGTGATATTTTCTTTGATTTCTGTCCTGTTTCTTTGATTTTCTCTTATCACATTGAATTTTAAGGTACAAATTTAGTTTTTTCAAGTATTAATTGTAAGTATTAAGTATTAATTGTAAGTATTTTTCAAGTATTAATTGTTTTCATTCTGGGCTAATCTGTGTGAAGCCAGTTGTGCACATATACATCTCTGTGTGTTTTTCTGGGGAGGAGGTCCGTAGCTTTTATAAGGGTCTCACATTGATCACCCATCCAGAACAATGGTTGCCAATGGAAGCGTGATCCATTTACTAATGATTTTAGATCTTTCTTGCCCTCTTGCATCTGCTTACATGAACCAATGGTGTTTCTTTGTAAATAATTCACGTCATGCCTCTTTTGTCTTCCTGCAGTTTCTCATGTCTGGCTGGGCTACAGGCTATTCATTTCGCTGTGACTTAGTCGACTACTCCCGGTCACCTATGGCTCTAAGAGTAAGTAATGCAATGAAAATTGTTATAAGTATATAAAACTCCAGCAATGTGTGTGGTCATTCTACTATATTACCTTCTTCAACAGTGATCCCTCAAGGATCTCTGTGCCTTTACTCCACAAAATAGGGGAGCATTTTATCCCCAAATGGCTGATATCCCCACACAAGCTATTGAGGGTGGGTTCCTATTCATCACTTCATTGTGTTTTAGAGCTTCTTTACTTTTTATAAGTCTGTATAGTAACTAGCTGCTCACTTCTTGTTTTAATGAAATGATGTTCACAGATCTAAGAAAGGTGAAAGGGAAGTAGAAAATAGCTCAAAATGTGGTGAAGTAGTTAGTAGCATTGTTCCAAGCTTTGTCAGAGTGCTATTGGCCATTTTAGGGCAAAACAGAGCTTCCAAAGGTGTAACAGTGCAGCCTTCTGGGATCCCACCATGATAATTGATTACTTGTGGCCTTCCCTGAAAAGTGTGTGTGTGTGTGTGTGTGTTATATGTATAAATGAAAGTCTGTCAGTGAGAAGTATGGATGCCAATCCAGCAAGCATGGATGCCAATCCTTTACATAAATGGAGAAAAATTTGGTTTCCCATTGCACCACAAGTTGTACTGTAAACTCAAGGAAGTTTTTAAAATGCTGCTTGTGAAACTGTGCATATATTTAGAAAGCAAAAATAAGCTCATCTTTCCATTTGTCCTTAGGTGCTTCCATGCATTGCATTTCCCCCAGACTGATGGATAGCAATGAGATATTTTAAGCTCTTCTGCAGATACTGCTTTGGGAGTTTTCATGAAGCTTAACAAAAGTGAAGATTTTTGCTTCCTTGTTTTAAATGTATACATTTTGCTTTGCATTAATATTTTGTGTTTTCTGCAGATGGTTCGTACCTGCTGGCTGTATTATTTTTCCAAATTTATTGAATTGCTAGACACTGTAAGTATCAATAGAACTGAATTAAATAGAATTAAATATAAAATTTAATAGAAAGAGCAAAATAGTATAGTTCATACGTCTCTCTCTCCCTCTGTGTATGTGCGTATGTATGCATATAAACTGTATATACCCATGTATAAGTTGACCTCACATATCAGTCAAAAGCAGGTTTGGCGCCAAAATTGTGGATTTTGATATGACCCATGGAGAAGTGGAAGGTCATTCCATGGAGATGGGAAAGTGCCAGTGCTGCCTCTGGCTGCTGCCATGTTCCTGCCCAGGCATTCAAAAAGGCTAGAAGTGGTGGAGAGATTAGAGGGGGTTGGTGCTTCTTTTAAGTTCTCCTGAGGTGGAGTAAGTTCTTGCTTTTTACCACTCTACTCAGAGAAGGGGATGGGTCCCTTTTCAGTAAGAGTTACAGTACTTACATTGACTCATGGGTAAGTCTACCCATGTTTTTTGGGTCAAATTTTTTACTAAAATTTCTGGACTCATATACAAGTACATACAGTATGTATCTGTGTATGCCTGCACACAAACACATGCATTGTCCACCAGAAAATAAAGTTTATGTTAATGTCACATGATGTCATCAGTTGGAGAACTCTGGCTACTTTTACATTCCTATTTTGTTTCTCTCATTGATGGCAGCAGTGAAACATGTAGGTGATAAGATTTGCCTACTAATTATTTATAGTAACAGTCACAGGTATGCATTTGAACTTTAAGCTGTTCTTAAATCCTAATTGATGATTAATCTCCAGTGGGGAATTCCAGCAGTGTCTATCCACTGTTGGCAGAGTGGCTACCCTTTCCTATCAGAATGGCTTCCTTTTCCCAATTCCAGGTCCTCATTTGCTTGCAGAGCCTGTCTCAGAAGGTTGGAAAACTGTGAGAGCAAATTTGAGGAGAGCAAGGTGGGAGGAGAAAGGTGAAGTCCCTTTAAAATTAGTAGTCCATTCACACAACATTGGATGTACCTTGAGTCAGCGCATACTTTGCAGCTTTACCTCCACCTCTTCCCTTCAGTATGTCCCTTCTCTCTGGGAAAAGCACATGAATTTTACACCTTTCTTTTATAAGATACAAGTGATTGTGCAAAAGAAAAAGAAAACCACACAGAAGTAAAGTATTGTTAGGAATCACAGAATGCATTCTGAATTACACTCTTTTTCTTTGTTTTTTTTTTTGGTAGGAAAAAATAGATACCTTTTATAACTCACAGTGATTTTGAAATGTTATTTGCATTGCAAAAATTTTGTTTTCCTGTTGAGTTGAAATCTACTAAAAAGGAACTAACAAAATCTGGATTTAATCCCACATTAAAGATGAAGGATTCAAAGGCTATTTTATGGATCACTACCTCTCCATTTAAAGTCAAATAAATTATGAAAGAGGGAAGGTTTGGAACCCAGTTTAACAGCCATGAATTATCAAGCAGGAACTTCAAAACTGTGGGTAGTCTTGGAAAGATTTTGTAGCTTTCCTGTAGACACCCTGACCAGTGGTTGAAGAGAAGACCACTGCAGGTTTCATCTGGACTTTGGAAGAGTAGATATAAATTGCTAGTGGTGAACAAGGGACTCTTCAGACTTTGCTGGGCTGCAGCTTTGGAATCCTAGTTGACCTAACCAGCGTAGCACATAGTGCGGAATCTTGAGGACTGAATTCAGCAGCATCTGAAAGATCATACCCTCAATCCCATCAAGTAAACATGTTTTCAGATCAGGACATCATGCAGTTTCTCTCTGTAGTTTTAAATCAGCTTTTTCATTGGTGACCTGTTGCTGGGAGAGATATGTATACTTGCAAAAACAAAAACCAAAAAAAAAAACACCACACGGTCTGTGACACTTCCTCATCTAATTTCAGCCCTTTCTACATAAATTCTTTTCTGCCCTGTGGGGGAGAACAAAGAAGTACTTCCATGTTATCTTTTTGAGGGTGACTTTAGAAGAGGATTGCTCTAGCTAGGAATGAGTGTATCTTAGAAAAGTTACTTTTTGGACTACAACTTTTAGACCTTAACTCCAGTCAGCATGGCTAGTGGCCTTTAATGTGGTATAGTGTGGCTATGATTGTTGTTGTATTTTAAAATGATTTTATATTGTTTTAAACTGTTTGTGTTTTAATACTTTGGTTTTTTTAAAAAACTCATTATTTGGTTTTAATGCATGTACCTTGTTTTAATTCATATTGTAAACTGCCTTGAGACCAGTTGGGAGAAAGGAGGAGATACACATGCACACATGTTCACATGCTCACACAGGCACACACACATGCCAAGATCTGGGAAAATTTTAAGCATCCCCTTCCCCAGCCTGACAGTTCCTCTTTCTTCTCAAATTAGCTCAGTGCAGCTGCACTGAGGTTTGAATACAAAGGCAACTAGTAGCTCCCTACTGAAGATCCTGGTTGCAAATGTGCTGAAGCAGATGTGTGTGTCAGCCCTGAAGCAACTAAACATGCGTTATTCAATCCTTTTGGAAGAACCAATAGCTCATTAGTACAGCATATGCTTTGCATGCAGGAAGTTGAATCTCTGCCATCTCCAGTTAAAATGACAGACATGTTCCCTACCACCAAGTTATACAGTGCTCTTCCTTTAGAAAGTTCCGAGGTCCAGATGAGATTTCCTTTGTTTGAGACCTGGGTTACTGTTCCCAGTCAAAAGATAATTTTATATTACATAGACAAATAATCCAACCTGATCTAAAGCAGTTTCCGTGAGTTACTGTCTAACAAATTTGACTTGTGAATATCTGCTTGTGGAAGTTCATGTGGCTTCTTTAGGCTCTTAGCAGCTCTTTGTGTGGTCTGTCTTCATTTTAAAATAAACACAAAGATATAATAAGCTCTTCTTTACACTATGTTGTACAATTTGCTTTTGTTTGGACAGCTGTCTTTAAACATGACTTGCAATAATGTCTATTTCAATTTTTTCAGGTCTTTTTTGTGCTCCGGAAGAAGAATGCCCAAGTTACATTCCTTCATGTCTTTCATCACTCAATTATGCCCTGGACCTGGTGGTTTGGAGTCAAATTTGCTCCAGGTATCCAAAAGTTCAACTCTTAAAATGAAATGAAATTTATTTGGAAAGAAAACAGCATTTAAGGGCGCAGACTTGTTTTTTTTTCTTTTTTTATTCTTTCTGTACATGTATCCTGACTACTCTGTGAAGTCCTATCTACCAAAATTTTGCCAGGAAGTTGATTTCTCACAGAACCTTTGCCTGTAGGTCAATTGGTAAAGGAAGGATACATTACTTCCTTTTCTTTTTTCTTTTGTCAATTATTTTTCTTTAACAAACTGCAAATAATATAAGTATTCCACAGTAACAGTATTGTTAAACCTGTGGAGATTCTTCATTCATTTTGATTACGCTCATCTAAAACATCTGAAATGGCTCTACCCTTCATTTCTCTTCTTTCTTAATGTTGCTGCTAGGGCGGTTATCTGTTGTAGGTATAAATATTTTAGTCGGAGTATTATGTAAAGTTTGGATTTTTTTCTGACCTGAAATCTGTAGTGAGATGAAATCTTTTAGCAGTATTTGCATAATTATTCAGAGTCATGAAAAATTTTGAATTATATAGATCCTTTGTTTTGCAGCAATCTGTTAGCCTTTTCTAATTGTGCAAATATCTCTAGAAAGCAGAATTCCTTTGTCAATAACTGGGGAGGGAAAAGAAGAGTAAAGGAGAAACTGCTGTTCCTTCCTTAGCACAGAGATAATTAGAATCCTATACATAGCTTGCCTTTGTTTTACAAACATTTATAAGATAATACTTGGCCTGCATGTTACATTTGTGTCAGCACACTGTTTAAACATGCACATGAATGTAGAAAGCAAATTTCTATGCACTGTAGTTTAATGGTGACATTGACAGTGACACTCAAAGCTTGAAAAGTTAATTTTTTAAATGAAGTTCCACTTTTTAAAAGCACTTGTTACCATAGCTTGTTATTTAAAAAAAACAACAATAACGTACAGTTGGCCCTCCATATCAACAATTTCTGTATCCACAGATTCAACCAATTATGGCTTGAAAATATTAAAAAGAATAAAAAAAGCAAACTTTGATTTTGCCATTTTATATAAAAGACACCATTTTGCTGCACCATTTTGCCTAATGGGACTTGGGTATCTACAAATTTTGGTATCCATAGAAGGTCCTGGAACAAAACCTTAGCAGAGTGGTTCTCAACCTGTGGGTCCCCAGATGTTTGTGGACTTCAGCTCCCAGAAGCCCCAGCCACTATGGTCAATGCTCAGGGCTTCTGGGAGCTGAAGTCCACAAACATCTGGGGACCCACAGGTTGAGAACCACTGCCTTAGCAGATACCAAAGGCTCACTATAACTCATTAAGTTCCTTGTTACTTTTGGATTCTCTTTTAGGAGGAGGACAGCCATCTAAAATATGAAGAAAGTGTTTTAAAAAAAAGCCTCCTAAAGTAATATGAAAAAGTAACAAATTAACATTACTCATTTTATACACAAAAACTAATCACATTTTCAAACATTACATGCTATTTAAAACGATGTCTTTGCAGTCTTTTTGCTCCCTAAAAATGCTACCTTCAGACTCTAGTTACACCTCTTTGAACTTAATATATGTAAAGTTATTGGACTGTAGGTGTGTATGGTGTCAGACAGAAGAGAACAAGGTTTCATTGGTAAAGCTACATGAATAAAATTGAGATCTTAAGAATTATTGACAGATCTACTAGTATTGATAGAAATTTGAAGCTACAGATAAACCAACTGCATACTGTATTACCTAAGCTCTTATTTCAACTGTAATGCAGAACAAGAAATCACCCTTTTCAATCAGTAGGAAAAATCCTATCTGCTAAGACATGCGATCGGTACTTTCTCTGCCAGACAGAGTAAAGAGATGAGGTAAAATTATCTCCCACTATCATGGTAGAAAATGTGGTGCAGTGATACATGTAACATGGTTTAAAAACCCCGTGTGTGATTTTGTACATCTCTCCCCTCCCTGCCACCAGTACTAGAGAAACCATCCTGAAGATTTAAGCGGGGCAGCTGCTCTGGCCCAAAGTATCCTTCTGGGCTGGTGTTTTTCATCCTGTTGTTACAGTTTACTCCAATGTGCTGCCTCCTCTTTCCAGCTAATTCCAAACAATCTCATTAGCTGTGGAAATCGTTACAAAATATATCACTCCACTTGATACTTGGCTTGCATTAAACTTCCGTAGCACTCTAGTTTGGCTTTTGAAAATTATGAGCCTAATGCTAATAACTATTTCTTCTAGTCCAAATGTTTATTATGATTCACTGACGGAAGTTTGTGATGGATTTCCTGTAGATGGAAATGAGATGCCATTGTTTTAATTAGCCTTCTGAAGCTTATTGCTTAATATACTTTTCACAAAAGCTTAGCTAATATCTTCATCAGGTTAATAAAAAAGGATATCCAGGTGTCTTTATCAGACAGGCTGTAACTTTAAGTACAAAATCCTGAGTCATACATGATGTCTTGGCATGAAATGAGGAAGATTTCTTTCACTCCTTCTCCCTTGGGTTTTTTTTCTCCTCTAAACTTCTTGCTAGATTGTTACCCTGTTTCTTGGGGGTCATGGGAAGGACGCCCAAATGACCAAATATTAACACAAAATTGGAGAAATTAACTGGAGCAGACTCAAATGGCTAGCTAGAGGCAGGGTAACTTTAGCAGGACCTTTTGCCCTATGTATACAGCATCAGACCAGTGAGCCAAACAAATTACAGAGTAAACCAATTAATGTTTTATTGAGAAGTAAACAAATAAGACAAACAATCACACCACTAACTAAATAAGAAATAGGAAAATGGAAATGAATTTTAAGGATGGGCAGTATGACCTGATCACGTAGTCCTGAACAGCTGAAGAAGATGAGACTTAGTAGAATTCCTGGGGAGCTCGCTATACAAACTGGCAGCAAGGTGGGGTGAAACTCAAAAAGCGGCTCTGTCAACTATCAGAACTAGGGGTTTTTATAACAAAATTGTGCCTGCGATCCATGTCATAAACTTTGAGAACAAAGTTAACTTTGAAATGCACCAAAAGGCTTAGAAGTGGATCAGAACATCCGTGGTAGATCAATCATGCAGCCCATGTGCCAGTCAATGGGCACTTTTATGGCCTTGTTATTTATGGGCGCGAATCAGGTATCCTGTGAGATGAAAGGAATAGGTCCCGGAACAACAACCAAGGCTTTGAAATGCCCGCCTGAGAAAGGGGAAGTTGGAATTCCCGTCATTAAACGGCTGCTCCTTGTGTCTGTGTTTCCTCAGGACCCTTGCAAACACGTGAGCCAGGGTGCCATGGAAAGGTCAAATTATTTGATATCACAAAGGGATATCTAGTGCTATCAAAGTTTATGCCTAAATCACAGTTACAAGATGAAATGATCCAGTAATCTTGAAAACTTGCACATTTTCCTGTGTCCTTTTGGCTGGCCCAATGAAAGCATTATGGAATTTGGATTTTTTTTTATTTTCATTTTTTATTTATTTGCTTTTTTGAGGAACTTTTAACATTCTCTTGCCATTTCATACTTCTCCCCTCTTAAAAGAGCAATATTCAAGAATTTTTAAGATAGAAGTGAATGCAATTAATTGTTATCCTGGGCAATGGAAAAAAATATAACTTTTAATCAAGTACTACAGCAGTCAGGACTGCTTATTTCCATACACTCGGCAGCAAGAAATTTTGTAGGACTGAGTCTTCCATTGGGAGAGATGTATTATTTTGCTTCTTGGCATTGTCAGACTTCAGATGAAACATGATAAGTGCTTGCTGATAAACATTTGGCCAAGGAAGGAACAGCAAAGCAGAGCATGTAATCTGTTTAGTGTTGCATAATCAGGCCATAATTCTAAAAGAATAGAATGGGACACCATTTCCTTTGATTTTTCTTCATCCTGTACTATCATGTCACGCTTCTGAAGTAGGGAATTGTTTGTGAGAATTGATGCCATGATGTTCTCTGTGGGGTGAGTGAATATGTAGATGACAAGTTCTGAACACAGCCAGAATTGGGATGGGTAGAGAGAGGAGACACAGTGAGACCCAAGTCTCTTGTAAGATTTTATCTAGCAGGACTTTCTGCTTGAGTAATTTAGATAATGCTGTTAAGCAACCTCTGTTCAAATTCTTCTAGCACAGTTGCATATTGTGCTCTGTAGGACTTGATTGTTTGCTTAATTTAGATTGCAGTAGTGGTTTCTGGTTTTTTTTTTAATTATTTAATTAAAATCTGTTCAGCATGTTGAGTGAAGGAAGACTGAATTGTTAGTTTTGTGTGCCTTCAAGTCATTTCTGACTTACGCTGACCCTAAGGTATCTCTGTCATGGTTTTTTGGGGGACTGAGAGTATGTAAACCATCCAAGGTCACTGAATGGGTTTCCAAGACTGAGCAGGAAATCAAATCCTGGTCTCTAGAGTGGTAGTCTAATGCTCAAACCGCTGCAGCCTGATTATTGATGCTGAATTTTGGATGTGCTGAATTTAACTATTTGATGTAATATAAGGCTGAGTCATCTTGATGTAGTAGTTTGAGCACTGGGCTATGACCCTGGATACCAGGTTCAATTCTTCACTTGGCCATGGAAACCTACTGGGTGGCCTTGGGTTCATCATACACTCTCAGCCCTAGAAAACCCTATGACTTGAAGGTACATAATGACAACAACAAAGGCTGAGTCAAGCAATTATTTCAGAAGAGATGAAAAGCTTTCAAATCCCAAGTCCAATAAAAAGTACAGGGTAGTTTAACAAGGTTATCCAAAAATACTGTTTGTTAGCCACAAACACAGTGCAACATAAAGTCTGTTCTGCACAAGTTGTTGTTGGCAAAAGTGAGCTCTGCCACAATGAAAAAATCATGTAATCATATGATTGCCATGAAATAATGGTCACGTGGGAACCCACTGTGTCTCATTGTAGTTCTGTAATATAGAGCAAGCCTGCAGCTTGGCCAATCATACAGTAAGTATAGGCTTTCCCCACTTATCTGGCAGATTAGGGACCAGAGCACTGTCAGAAAGTGGAATTGGTAGAAAAGCAGAATCCACGTACTATACTGTAGGGAGGATGAAGGGTTTATGGAGGTTCACTTGGGCCATGCATGTGCTACTTGCAAAACCTCTCAGCCAGCTTGCTGCCTTCTCCCCATTTTCAGGTCACCTTGCAAGCAACGCATACATGCAAACAGTCCCAAGCAAGCCTCCATAGGCAAGAAGAACTGTTGAAAGAGTGGAACCCCCATCAAATTAATGGAACTTGTCCTTAATTTGGAAGTTTTGAAAGAGCGAGTCATCAGATAATGGAGCATCAAGTGGCAGAGGCTTCCTGGACTTACTTGGGTTCCTGTCATCTCCAGATAAATAGAATTCTAATTTTTGTTGCTGTTTTTCTGGCAGGTTTTTAGGTTCATGCCTAAATGTGCAAAACCCATGAGCTTTCCCCCTGCAAAAAATCAGCTCCAGAAATAAATGTGCTAACTAGTTAAATATCAACAGTATAACCACACTAGCATATATACCTGGTGTTGCCCTGGATTTTATTTTCTTACAGGTAATACTTGTTAGAAAGATATAAAATCCTGTGTCTCTAATTCCCCAAACTGTCTTATCCAGTACCTGTAACTTTTCCCCATATTCCCCAATTCAATCTGTATTCAGAGTTATTAACATAGGTTGGATTCCTGAGGGAATATTCTGCCCTCCTCCTTACTGCTAGGTCTCATCTCCATAGCAACCAGCCTATTCAAGACAGACACAAGAGCTCTCTGGCTGAGAATTCTAAAGGCCCTTTCCTAAACTGCAAACCTCAGGATTCCATAGAATCTTCTGAGGCAGCCAATCGTATTAAGTCTTCACCTGACACAGACAAACAGACAAACTTTGACTTTTATATATTCGATTTGGACAATCATTTATTGCTTTAATAAACCAAGGTATTTATGAACCCTTTTGCTTCTGCATCTACCCCATTTGTGAACACACAGAAGCAAAAGCCTCAGTCATTGCATGAGCAATCAAATCAGCAAGTCTTTCATTAGCCATAGTTTCCCTGTTCAGATAATAGAGAAAATTATGCTTAACTAGAAACTTCCTGGTTCAATTGCTTGAGCCATGCAGGGACTACATACAAAAATAACAAAGATATATCTCTGCTTATTAAGATGAAAAGTAATCATTGAAACTTCATCTAAACAATGCTTTTTCTCAGCTTTATATCTATACCAAGTTAACTTTTTCGTATCTCTAATAATACCAGTCACACGTTATGTGCATGTATTTTATATTTATTTATTTATTTTGTTCTTTAAAGATATCAGGGTGACATACAATAGAATCAATCTGTCTAATTTAAATAGTGTAATAAGAAGTACTGAGTGCCTGGAAACTCCTGACTCTAAAAGTTAGTGTAAACAGGGTTGGGCAACAGTTATAACTGGACTTAATTTGACTTAAAAATAAATTGCCACTAGGGAAAGAAAGGAAACTGAAGAATTCTTAAAAATAGGTTGCCAAAAATGTAAATGAAAGGAAATAATGGTCTGGAAATAATATCAGTAAGACTGAACCTATTCCAAATTTTATGTCAAAATGTTTTTAAAAAGTCAGGTGTTTCCATGTGAAGTAATTTCACAATGACAGTACTCTAAAACAGGGAGTGATCTGAAAAATCTCGATTAAGATTTATAATGTCTGAAAATATTGATTACTTACAATTAAATATTCACAGCTATGGCCTGTGGACTTCAGATGAAATTCCCAAGTTATCCCTTTGTGTTGTCTTTCCATTTACTCCCACTATTAGGCCCCCTCCCTAAAGGCCCCTCCCTAAACTGCAAACCCCAGGATTGCATAGGGTGTTGAAAGTGGAGTAATAGAACTATAACAGGCTAGTGCGGAAACGGCCAAAATTGCTTCCTTGATCTCCTTGGATGATTAGTACCGTAACAGATTTGGGGTGTGTGTGTGTGTGTGTGTGTGTGTGGCTTCAAAGGACTCCTCCCCATTTGTCCGAAGAAGCACGAGCCCTTGCAGTATAGCTACTTGGGGGTTTGCTGGTTACTGTTGCCTCTGCTGCCACTCGCTCTGTTCTTGTAAGGGGCTGTTTTTATTTCTTGGACAGGGCTCTTGGAAAGCTCTGGAGTTTTTAAATGAAGAGTGGTTTGTTGTTGTAATTGTATGATGTGAAGGATAAACTTCCTCCTCTAGTTTTTTTTTTAAATCTTCAGAGTCAATGGTGTTATAGTACAAAGGTGCTATTTCACTAATGCACTGTAACAGTAACACTTTCAAAAATGGAAAAGGAGGAAAGAGGAGTCTGTTGTTGTTGCTCCATTGTATCTTAGAATTAAAAAGAAACACACTTAAGGGAGGGAATTGTCAGAAAATAGTCTGAGACAACATAAGTGTCATTTGGTTGGTTAGTTTTAACAAGAAATGCAGTTACAAATACTGCCATGTTTGATCCATTTAGAGCAAAAGGCACTATTGTACTTTGGTTGGATAAAGGGATTGCGTTAGATCTACATCATATAGTACTTTTTTTGCCAAAACAAAATGAATTTCTGAATGGGTGTGGATTTCCTATGCAGAGCAGGGGAGGATAGACTTCAGGTTTCTAGGATCTAGTTTGTTTTGCTTTCCCGCCCCAGAACCTCCAGGTTCACCAACCAGAGTTAATGCAGAAGTCATGCCCTTGGAATTAGAGAGTTCTGAGCCCAGGCATTTGTTTGGACCAGTACTGAGTGGTGCTCACAGTGCTTCCATATAAAAATACACTCCTGGGTACCCTGGGATTTCTTCATTTCAACAGTATAATTTGGAGCAGAGTTCCTTTGTTGCTCCTGTTGTTTAAACCTGATGTTAGAGACTTGTCGGCCTCTAGATGTTGGGCTGCAACTTCCCTTTGTCCTAGTCGGCATAGCCAAATGGCGAGGAGTTACAGTCCAGCAACTGCTGAAGATATGTTAAGTTGCCCACCATTAGTTTCAACAATCTGAAGTCTGAAATCCTTGAAACTGACCAAGGATCTACCATTGGATCCTGATCCATCTTCTGCCCACCAAGGGCTTGCTACTACTCTAAGATTGTAAACTGGCCTTATGCACTCCTTTGCATGGGAGACACTCTTGGGGTACCAAATTGGCAAAGCAGTAATGCAAATTGTTGTTGCTATTTGCTGTCTACTTGACTTCAGCTCATGGTGACCCTGTGAGAGAGAGACCTCCAGAAGGCTTCTCATCTGCTGCCCTGCTCAGGTCTTGCAACTGAGAGCTGTGGCTTCTGTTATTGAATAAATCTACCTCTAGACTGGTCTTCCTCTTTTCTTACCGCCTTCCACTTTACCAGGCATTATTATTTCCCAATATGTTCAAATTAAGATAGTGTTAGTTTAGTAATGTTAGGTTCTAGAGAGAATTCAGGGTTGATTTATACTAAGGCCCACTGTAACAGAAACTGGGGGATGTGGCTCTCCTGAGTGTCAGAGCGGCTTAGCAACAGGTTGCCAGGCAACCAGAATAGCTCTTCAGGAGAGATTAGCATGAGGGAGCAGCTGGGAGGTGAGAGGAAAAGATGTATACAGGCAAGCACTGATTGTCATTGGGCAGTCTTCAGTGAGAAAGCTCTAAAGCCGTGGTTCTCAACCTGTGGGTGTCACCTTCTTGCCCTGTTGAAGGACAGCTTTTTCTGAGAAACAGGCAAATCGGCCAGACGTTTCTTGATTCAAAGGTTAGAGGTCAGATTTATTGGATACAAAAATACAAAAATATTCTGTTATAACAGGGTGCCGATAGAGGTTCGGAACGGGAAACAAAGGCTTCGCATGGATTTTATACCCATGCATCCAGGTGGACATCAGACACACCCACTGCAGCACTATTTCACCAATCACAAGTGACCTTTCCAAATTTGGCCAGGGTTCAATGAGGTAGTAACAAACATGAGTCAGCAGGCAGGAGGGGCTAGGATCTCCTGTGTACTTGACAACTCCTTAATTTGTGATGGAGATTGTCTTTCCCCCACTCACATGGGTCCCCAGATGTTTGTGGACTTCAGCTCCCAGAAGCCCTGAGCATTGACCATAGTGGCTGGGGCTTCTGGGAGCTGAAGTCCACAAACATCTGGGGACCCACAGGTTGAGAACCACTGCTCTAAAGTCAGTCCTTCAGCTAGAGGGAGCTCTTTAATAAGTCCCTCAGTCAGCCAGGGAGTTTATTTGTGTGGGAAAGGGTTAAATTCTCAGGGAAGCCTAGAGAGAGGAAGAAGAGTAATTAAACCATTAGAGAATCTGGTGAGAAAGTGTGACCTAGGTAGGGGGTTGAGTCTTTGGCGAAAGGGTAGCCAAATGGCTGTTTATGATATCCATGCTTATATGAGAGTTTAAAAATATAAGGAAAATAAGAGTACTCTGAAGAACTGTATTGATTTTGATCTGCATGTGATCTGCAATACCTTGTTCTGTATGTTATTTTAATAAATATTACAGTTTATTTTTATAAATATTGATTTGGCTGAGTGGTATATAGTATTTAAAGACACATGGAAAATACTCTACCATAGAACTAGAAAGGGGTTCTAAGTAACCATTGAAAGGCCTCACTGTTTACACAAAGGTGGTGTTATAAAGTGGAGGGGGCAGAGTTGTATGTAAAGTGACAGGTTGCCTTATCAGATTGAGGTGCTGCCATACCAATCTGAGAGACAAAGAAGCAGACCCTGTCACACCCACTCATTTTTCTTTTTCACAGTCCATTGCATCTGTAGAACTCTTCCCTAGCACATTACATTTGAGTTGTTTTTCTTCATATCTGCTTTCTTCTCAGTCCAGCTTTCACAGCCATACATAGAAATGAAAAATACTATAGCAGGGATGATTCTGATTCTGGTATTTGATGATTTATCCTTACACTTTAGGATCTTGTCTAGTTCAATAATATAATTGTACATGGTACAATCCATAATATTGTACAGGTCATGCTGCAACAGTGGCATGGCTGCCATTAACCAAAATATCTTTCTGAGTGGCAGATTCTCCATAGGACTACTTTACTATATGATGTATTTTACCAGTAATTCAAATGTACATGGTAAAATCCATAGTATGTTACAGCATTCCTGTGGAACATCTGGCGTACAGACAAATATCTTGATTAACAGCAACCATACTAGTGTGGTAACATAATAAAATGATATGAAGTTGCCTGAGACAGTCTCAAGTTGCCCTGGGTCTAGCAGCCAGGGCACGCACAGTCAAAGCGCTGAGACTGTCTGATCAACAGAGACCGTGATGTCACCTGCCACTCCCTCAGGCTTCCCTGCTCCCTCTGAGCTTAGTTGCATTCCTCACAATAGTTAGTGTGTGTGTGTGTTGACTTTGAGATAAAGCGGATCAGCAGTTGCCTGTATTTTTGGACAGAGCATGGCTGTGGCAATTGCCACAATGGGTGGCTGTTCTGCAAAATTCTTCTTCTTCTTGCCTCTCTGATTTTTCTCAGTGTTGTGTGGTTAGGACTGGATAGTTGCATGGATGATATAGACTTGATTTTGCTTCTTCTCCCTCCCTGCAGGTGGCTTAGGAACCTTTCACGGTATGTTAAACTGCATTGTGCACATTATCATGTACACCTATTATGGAATTTGTTCACTGGGGCCAGCCTATCATAAGTACTTGTGGTGGAAAAAGCATATGACAACTATACAACTGGTGAGTAACTTTCAGAAAAGGCATTTGGGAAAGTATGTTTAGATGAAACTGAAGTGTGTCTCAATTCTACATGTGGTACATGTACATGCTATAAAGGACTATGGACTAACACAACAATCCTAAGCTTTGGAAATAGCTACCAATAACTAATTATCAGTAATTAATTCCTAATAAATGCACAAACCAAGTTACATCTGAAGTAATTTAATGAAGGATGATGATACTATTTGCAGTGTAACTGCATTTTTGGGAGAGTATTTTTTAATGAGTTGTGGCCACATTAAACATTGGAGGAAAAGTATTACTTGGTTCATGTGCTTGCCTGCGCTCTGATTTGAATGTTGAGGTGATAGATAGATAGTATGCTTTGCATCACAGACCAATAGCTTGAAGCATCAGATATTTTTCATTTCAGACAGGAAAGAGTTATTTTTTAAAAAGTCATTGCTATAGTGAGGAACTTTTGGGGCATCGCTCAGAATAGTAACTGTACATAATTACCTTTTAAATTTAACTTCCCAAGTTCTGATTATATTAAAATCTTATTATTTTTACCACTTGCCACTGTCACTTGGGTAATAACATATATTGGTCTGGAGATACATGTTTTGCTGAGGGTACATGTAGTGTTCATGTTCTGGAAAACTACAGCTATTATTCCCTTTCCAGTACAGGGAAAGATGGCAAGAAACTTACATGTTGGCTTTCCCAGTTGCTCATATGTGGTAATGCTTTCTGCACAGAGATGTCAGTAACAGTACAGACTGACCTTGCCTTCAGATATTCACTGCTGGTGACACAAGTTCTTAAGGGAGTGGGAACTTGAATCAGACATCCTTTTTCTACATATGAAGACTAAACAGTTTAGCTTCTGTTCTGGCTGTTATTTGTTTCCTCCAAATATTTAAAACCTTGTACTGTAGTTTTACAAATATTTCTTTCTTTAATTCGGTTAGCCTTGAGGGGGTGGGGTGGAAAGCACTGATGTGAATGTTTTCAGCATGTGTGTGTGTGTAAATCTCAGCATTTAGGAATGCAAGTTAAGTAAAATGAATAATTTCAGTACCTTCCTCTGAAAGCTGAACAGTCTGGAGTGTGTGTTTGCATATATCTTCTTGCCAAGGATAAATTACTCTAGTCTTGTCGGACAACCTTTATATTTGCTCTATGAACTGAACTTGTCCCACCCTCTGAACTGCTCTATGAACCGAACTCTATCCTGTCCCACCCTCTCCCCCATGCCTGACCTAAAAATATGATTTTTTGTGCTCTTCTGTTCTAGATCCAGTTCATTTTGGTTACTGTCCATATAGAACAAATTTACTTCATGGAGAATTGCCCGTATCAGTATCCAATCTTCATGTTCATCATCTGGTTATATGGCTTTTTGTTTTTAATCCTGTTTCTACATTTTTGGTACCATGCTTACACTAAAGGTCAAAGACTACCGAAGCATCTGACCAATGGCATGACCAACGGCATCAGCAAAAATAAATCTGAATGAAGCACTCTGCCACAAACGTGAATGAATGTTTTGACTTGCACTACTTGACAATCAAGACATTTAGGTGCACAACACACTGGACATTTTGTATATGGCTTTCCAAAATAAACAAACAAAACCCCTTGTATTTTTACTATAAATTATTTGGAATTTAATCTTGATGTGGGAGGGAAGTAAATCTACTGATTAATATCCAGTGGCTTGCAGTACTCATCAATAATGTACATATTAGAATATTTTTCTCTGTTTATCACTGAAATGAATAGTTGGTGGCACTCCTAGAGATGCACACAAATATTCATTAAAGAAATGAAGTGTGTTTGATAAGTATACAAAAAAATACTTTGACCACTGATGGATGCATGTATTTTAACAGGCACTGCAAGTTATTATGCCGGTAGGCTACTTTTAACTGAAATGGAATACAATTTCATAAACGATTTATGGTCTATAAGCCACATTGTTAATACATCTACTGTAAACATTAATGTGTTTTTTACAAACTGTACCATATTAAAGATTGTGATTCTTAAGTCTGAAAAATTATTTTGTGGAATTTTAAGGTGCTGTAAAATATAAAGAAGTGTGAACCTGTGTTATTTTCCTATCACTGTTTGGACCACAAAGGCTGTCACCCTTATGCACACATCTGATCATAAGCCACATTGCATCTTCTGGCATAAGCATCTGATGAAAGTTTTGTTAGCTATTAGGGCAGGGGTAGCAGATTTCAGGCCTATTGGATGTGTTGGCTGTTTGTTTATTTATTTTTAAACTCCTCTCTGTCTGATAGATGCAAAATAAGGTACCATCAGGATTCACCAACTGCAGTCAGGTGCAAAACTGGGGGAATGTCATACACTTAAGGACTGGAAATCATGCCCTACTAGGAGCTGGGTATGCTTAGCCTAGAAAAGAGAAGATTAAGAAGTGACATGATAGCCATGTTTAAATATTCAAATGGATGTCATATGCAGGATGGACCAAGCCTGTTTTCTGCTGCTCCAGAGACTAGGATACGGAGCAATGGCTTCAAACTTCAGGAAAAGCGATTCCATCTAAACCTTAGGAAGAACTTCCTGATGCTGCCTTGGAGTGTGGTGGAGTCTCCTCCTTTGGAGATTTTTAAACAGAGGCTGGATGCCAATGTTGAGAATGCTTTGATGGTGTATTTCTGTATAGCAAGGGATTGGACTCAGTGGCCCTGGTGGTCTCGTCCAGCTCCATGATTCTATGATCCCCGTGTTGCTACTGCCAAGCTATGGGTGGAAAAGATAGAAAACCCATTGCCCAATGTGTTGCTGTTGTGTACCTTGAAGTAGTTTCCGAGGTATTGTGACAGTATGCCAAACTTATCACAAGATTTGTTCAGAGAGGATTTGCCTCTCCTCTTCCCGAGGCTGAGAGAGTGTTACTTGCCTAAGGTCATCCAGGGTTTTTTCATATCCTAATATAGACCATTTCTACACTACCTTGTTATAGTGCTGTTCCACCTTCAACATGCTGTAGAATTCTGGGGTTCGTAGTTTATTGAGGCCAAAGAGCTCAGAATTGGCTGAGAATTCTAAATGCTCCCCCCCCCCGGGCAAGCCACAAACGCCAGGATTTCATTGGATGTTGGAAGTGGAATCATAGCATTGTAACAGTGTGGTACGGAAATGGCCTTTGAAAATGCTTCATATTGAACAGTAGACTTCTCATACCCTGCGAGCATCCCAGTCCTGATTAACACTCTGCGATTCCACTTTTTCAGTTGCCTTTAAAAACATCCCAGTTTCTTTTTCCTGCTCCCGCTGCCCTCCTTCGTCCTCGGCGTATTTCAGGCGGCGCAAACGCGGGCCGTTCCTGCACTAGCCCGTCACAGCGCTATCATTCCACTTTCAGCGTCGTGTGGAATTATGGGGTTTGTAGTTTGCCGAGGCCAAAGAGCTCTGGCTGAAGATTCTAAATGCCCCTCCCCGCAAGCCACAAACCCCCGGATTCCCTCGGACGTTGGAAGTGGAATAGCAGCGCTATCACAGTCCAGTGCGGGAACGTCCAAGCCTCAGAGCCTTACGTCACCCTCCCTGCGGGTATGTAAACTGGAACAATGACGTCCTCCGGAATTTCGCTCCCGGCAGGAGCCCGCGCCAGGCGAAGGTGCGCGTTTTTGAACGAAGGCGAGAGCGAAGGATAGGAGACGCCCCTCGCGAGCGCCACCTCCAATCGGCTGCTTCCGAAATACCATGTGACCACAGTTGGAGCCAATCGCCCACGCGGGGCTCCTATTCAAACTCTCCAGGTTGTGTCTGCGGGTCTCCGTGGAAACGGGCCGGTGAGCGCTTCACTCTCGCGGCGAGCCATGGAGCCGCGGCTCGTGGGGCCTGGGCCCTACCGAGCCACTCGCCTGGTAAGTCTGGCGGCACCGGGCGTGCTTCGCAAGGCACAAGCGTCTCTCTCAGCAGCCGCGCCTCCAGATCTCGAAAGTCCCGGCCCGCTTGCTCGCGGTCTTGAGGGAGAAATTCACTTTGTACATGCGCGGGGGCTGCTTCCCTGTTAATAGGCTCTTAGCATCGGGTCTGTGGGACTCAGTCAGGGTCCGATAGTAAAATTGCAGCTTTTTGGACTACAGTTCCCAGCATCCGTGAGGCAGCATGTGGTGAAGTGTGGTTTGGTGTGGTTGCCGGCTAGTAAGGCCATTTCCGCACTAGGCTGTTATAGCGCTATTATTCCACTTTCAACATCCTATGGAATCCTGGGGTTTGCAGTTTCGGGAGGGGGCATTTAGAATTCTCAGCCAGAGGGCTCTTTGGCCTCAGTAAACCTCAGAATGCCACAGGATGTTGAAAATGAAATAATAGCACTATAACAGTGTAGGGCAGAAATGGCCTCAACCATTCTGCCTGCAGGATTCCTGGAGCTGTGGTCCAAAAGAGCAGCATTCCCAGACACTGCTCCACTTTGCACGTTGCCCAGTTTGTCTACCCTGAATAGCAGCAGCAATTCTCCAGGACCAGAGGCAAACAAGGATCTTTCACGTCACCTGAGACCCTTTCACACTACACAGTTATCCCATTATGATTCCAGTTTAATTGCTACGGCAACGTCCTATGGAATCCTGGGTTTGGCAGTCAAAGGACAGGTATTTAAAATTCTCAGCCAGAGATCTGTAGTGCCTCACCAAGCTACAAACCTGCATGATTCCATAGCATACAGCTATGGTAGGTATGTTTAGTCTACAGAAGAGAAGGTTGAGAGGGGACATGATAGCCATGTTTAAATATTTGAAGGGATGTCATGTCGAGGAGGGAGTGGGCTTGTTTTCTCCTGCTCTTGAGACCAGGACAAGGAGCAATGGATACAAGCTGCAGGAGGGGAGATTCCACCTGAACCTCAGGAAGAATTTCCTGACGGTCAGGGCTGTCCGGCAGTGGAATGTGCTGCCTCGGAGTGTGGAGGAGTCTCCTTCTTTGGAAGTTTTTAAGTGGAGGCTGGACGGCCACTTGTCGGGAGTGCTTTGAGGGTTTTCCTGCATGGCAGGGGGTTGGACTGAATGGCCGTTGTGGTCTCTTCCAACTCTACATTTCTATGATTCTATGATTCTAAAGTGGAATGATAGTGTTGTAGCTGTGTAGTGTGAAAGTGCCTGTCATCTTTTTCAAAGTGTAGCTGTGTTAGTCTGCTACAGCAAAAACAACAAAGAATACTGTGGCATCTTAAGGGCAAACAAGTTTTATTTTGCATAAATGTCTGAAGGGCTTGAAATATCTAAAGGGCTCTCATAGGGAAAATGAAGTGAGCTCATCTGCTACTTCTAAGACATGAAACAACGAATTCCGGTTGCAAGGAAAGAGTTTTTGACTGAACATTAGTAGGAAATTCCTGATGGTAAGAGTTGTTGTGACAGTGGAATAGGCCACTGCTTCCCATGATCTCTGCTGTGGAGGACTGGCATTTCCCCCCTCATGTGCCAAGGACCAATGCCATGTTTGTGCCCATTTGGTTACAACTTTTTTTTCCTTTTCTGGAGACTCTCCACAAACTGCCAACCGATAGTTTGCAAATCAACCTGTCTACAAACCACCACTCGGAGTAGCACTGGAATGGATTGGCCTTCATTGGAGGTCTTTAAACAGAGAATAGATGGCTACCTCTTGGCGTGCTTTAGTTGTACTGTATATTCCTGCCTGGCAGGGGACCAGACTAATGGCTCTTGGGAATCATTTCTAATTCTTTAATTCTATGATTCTGTAAGTATTTTGGGGCTACAGCCTACTTCATCAGATAATTATGATGAAGTAAGTTTCAGTCCAGAAACACATGCCAAGTAAAACTTTTTAGTATTGCGCCAAAAGATTTTCCTTCTAATTCTTTTAGCTAAGGATGTTGTACTTTGATTCTAGGAGCTTCTCAATTAGCACTGTGTACCTTTTCACTGAACTGTAGTCCCTCTGCAGACTTTGCACATTTAAATATTCTGCTTTACCAAACCGGTACAAAAGATACAGCTAGCCTACCTGCTGGCTGGGTTCTCAGGTTTGCTTGCTGTTTCGTTTGGCCTCCTCTTAGCTGGAACAGAACAATCTATCAAAGTGACAGAAGAATACAATGTACAGTATACTAAAGTTTTGAAATAAAAAACTGCCTACTAGCAAAGAGACTTTTCGCTGGTAGGTCGTATCACTGTCAGAACTGAACAACACTTTCTCTTGAATACAAGTGTATTTGTACACATTCAAAGAATCTCTTGCTTCATCTGTAACAGAATGAGCTGATAGAATCATGACTGGGTGGTACACCATAAACTACAGGTATGGGAAATTCCATTCTCTAGTACTCCACTGGGTAGAAGAAGTTAAGAAGGCTCTACAAATAGAAAAATACAGCAAAGAATATCATTCAGTTATAGTTCCTCTGTAATTGTATGATTTTTTAAAAGAAAACATTTTTTAAAAAAGAAACTTATCCCACTCACCTTCTGAAACTGAACACTCCTCTAACACATCAGTGAATATGCAGATCTAGGCTAATAACTGATGTTACTCTGAAGATGCCCCTATCCACTCTTCACTAACAGCTTAATGGATAAGTCTCATTGAATGAAGATATGTATTATCCCCTAGTCCAGTTTGAGTCTTGCTGGTACATAGTAATACGCTAAAGGCACCAGATCCCATCTGATCTTGGAAGCTAAGCAGCGTTGGCTCTGGTTAGTACTTGTGTAGGAGATCACCAATGAATATGAGGTGTGGTGTTTTTCAGAGGAAAGAACTGACAAAACACCTCTGAGTATTCCTTGTCTAAAACCTTATCAAAACCTTATCAAAAAATCTTGGGGTCACCATATGTCAATGGGTGACTTGAAGACACATACATACACATATTACATAGACATATTCATTGAATCCTAGAAATGTAGAGTTGGAAGATACCACACGGGTCCAACCCCCTGCCATATTGGGTGGAGGGAAGTTATAAAAAGCAAACAGCTAAAAATTACAAATCTGCCATCATGCTTCTTGGTAGAAAGAATGTAACAACATATGTCAGTTGTGAAAGAAAAGATACACTAATCTCTGTCACCAGCTGGAGTAACAGTATACACTAGCAGCTTTCATGGTTACCTGGAAAGAATGTTCTTTTATGTTCCAGCCAACAGAAAAAGTGCAGCTACAGGAAAGTTGCTTCTTGTTTTCCTCTGGTGTCTTGTTGGCTAACAATATCAAGTTGGCTAACAGAGGAAAATGAAATACAGTTGGCCACCTACATTTGCAGGTTTAACATTCATGGATTTGGTTATTTGTGAGTTTCTCCAACCCTTGTCCCCCTAGTGCCTTTTTTCTGGAGGAACTTTCACTCTTGGCAGTTCCAATCAGGCTACACAGCCCTTTAAAAACCCACTTCTTTTCCACCTCCTCTGCCAGCCGTTACCTGGCCAGTTAAGGAGAGCTCACACTCTGATTTCTCAGCACCTTGATGCCCCCTGCCCACACCTAAGGAAGGAGATGGGCAAGAGAAAGAAGAAGCATAGGGTCACCATGTTTTCCTCATTTGAACCCTCTCTAATAACTGTATTGATTCTGATTATTAACCACACAGATGTGGACATGTTTTTTAGATGCTGGTTATGCATTCTACCTGAGTTGTTCTTATTGATAAGCATTTTGCCAGTTTCAACTGTCTTAATTTTACCTTACAGTTTCTTTTTTGCCAACACTTCTATTTTTGAGAAGTTTTTCCCCTTGAAGGCAAATGCAACAAAGGACTTCCTTTATAGGACGTTTTCAGCCTGCATGCACACTGAGTTTAATAGTTCTCTGATCATTGTTTCCAATCAGTTCAATAAATAGTCTCACTCTAGAACACAGGGCTCTTCCGCTATGGTTAGTCTCATGAACAACCTCTTAAATTCTAGTCAGTCCATGGCCTTTGCTTTTTAGATGCCTCTCTGATTTTGTGCTGCTTCTTATGCTTCCTCTAAGTGAGTGGTTCTCAACCTGTGGGTCCCCAGATGTTTGTGGACTTCAGCTCCCAGAAGCCCCAGCCACTATGGTCAATGCCCAGGGCTTCTGGGAGCTGAAGTCTAGAAACATCTGGGGACCCACAAGTTGAGAACCACTGCTCTAAGTATTATTGGTAAGGGGCAAGTATTGCCAAATCAACACATTTAGAATGGTAAGAAGTAAATGACTCACATGAACATCTAGAACTAAACCCAATTGTTAGTCCCAGTTAAGAGTGAGCCCTCTGAATCAATGGAAACTTGGTAGTGCAATTTTACTGGTCTGAGGCATCCTTGGTACCAGATTACGTTTGAGGGCCTGGTATTGTCATCCACAGCAAAGCTTCTAAGGACCTTTTGTAAGAATTATGCCCTCATTAACATTCAGAGTCACATCACTTCCATTTTGCCCGTCTCCCCTTCCTTTTAGAGTGGACTGATTTAAATTAATGTGAGACTCATACCTTCAAATAAGTGATTTAAATGAATTTACTCCCTATACTCCTTTGTATAATTTTGAAGAGTAATACAAATCTGATAGCTAAAATATGTTAATCAGCAACTTGGTAGAACAGCTTATAACCTCTAGGATTGTGTGTTGATTTTTTAAGGATAAGTTTTTTTCTTCATTTTAATTGAACACATAGTATTTCCTAATATATTCATTACCTTAGTGAAGCTGCGTCAAAATACAGTAATCCTTCTTATCCATGGTATCCCTTTCTGAGGTTTCAGTTACTGGAGGTCAACCATGGTCTGAAAAATGTTAAATGGAAAGTTGCAGAAATGCCCTCTTCCCCACAGACTCATCTCTCCCCCACCTCACTTTGCCCTGATCTGTCCTCCAGCATCTGGGCGATAGCACCCATGCAGCGTGCTCTGGCATCACTGGAAGTAGCCCTCATGAGTCTTTTGCATCTCTGTGTTGTCCTTGCGACGCTAGAAGGCTACTTCCAGTGATGCCAAAGCTGAAGCAGTCTGGTACTATCCACAGTTTCAGAGCTGGAGCAGTTTCAGTACTACCTATGATTTCAGGCCTTGGAACATATCCTCCACAGATAAGGGGCGACTGCTGTATTGTGAATAAAAAGTAAATGATTGACACAGATAGAACTCTATTTAGGCCTAAATCCAAATGCTAATACCAACTAGATTAGAACTACTGAGAAGTTCCATTGATTCTATCAGTAAGCTCTTACTTAAAATTAAATTCAGACCATAGTTTATTAAACAAAATTATAAATATTACATAGATATATAAGCCTTTTAAATCTTTTTTTTCCTTCAGTGGAATGAGACCATTGAACTCTTTCGAGATGGAATGCCATTGCGGAGGCATCGCTGTCACTTCAAAAGCTATGAGCGCTGCTTCACTGCATCAGAAGCAGTAGACTGGTTACATAGACTGTTGAGGCACAACCAAAATTTTGGTCCAGAAGTAACCCGAATGCAGACGGTTCAGCTCCTTAAGAAGTTCCTGAAGAATCACGTCATTGAAGATATCAAAGGAAGATGGGACAAAGAGGATTTTGAAGATAATGGTCACTTATATAGGTAAATTACTGAACAATAGAATGGGGGGAGGTTGAAATCTGCGTACAGATATGTTAAATTTTTAAACATGTTTCCAGATGCTTATAAGTGCTTTCAGCATTATGCTAGCTTTCTGATAATGATATACAGTTGGCCTTGCAAAAGTGGAAAAACTGCAAATACCAAAATGAATGTGTGTCTGTGGAAAGGGAGCCAAGGCATGGTGGAGAAAATGGTCACTCAGGCCCAAATCAGGTCAGGGAAAGGGGGTACTTTGGCATGGTGGCCCTATTCTTCCTCTCTCTTGCCCATCTCCTTCCTTGGTTATTGGGGGCATCAGGAGAGGGTTTGTGTTGCTGAGAAACTGGGCTGCAGTCGATCCATAGCTTCTCAGGCAGAAGCTGGAGGAGGAGGAGGAGCAGAGGCAGGTTTTTAAAGTCTGTGTGGCCTGATTGGAACTCCTGAGAGAAAGATCCCGCAGAAAAGAAGCACTTGACGTGGGGGGGGCAGGGTTTGGAGAAACTCACAAACAATCAAATCCATGAAGGTCAAATCTGAAAATGCAGAGGGGTGACTGTTTATCAAATTGATGGTGCTGTCTCTTCTCATTCATTCTGTTTTTTAACCGCTGCACACTAATAGATTGCTTTTGAGAATGAGTCTAATCTCTACTGCCTTGTCCACGATCAGTGTGATTCCTGCTACTAGAATTTGGTAGTTCCAGGTTTCAGTGTGTATTTTAAAGGTGCAACACAAGTGCTGAGCCCTGTCTCCCAAACAGGTGCAGCATCTTGAATCAATCCTTTAAAATTAACGCTGAAGCTTGGACTGATTTCACCACTCCACTGATTTTGAAGCCTCCAGTCTCCACTGAATGTCCCTCTTTGGTTTTCCTATACTGTTGCAAGTAAGAAAGAGCAGATGCCCTGCAGTTTATAGCAGAAGGGGCCAAATATGTTGGGTTCAGAAGCCAGTTTTTCCCTGATCCCCATCACAGGCCTAACCCCCTTCCCCTGCAAGCTCAGATTCCTCTTTAGACATTCTCAAAATGGTGTCAAGAAGTGAAGGGGTTTCTCTTCCTTTTGTCATTTTGAGAGTGCAAAAGAAAATAGAGGTATTTCTTCTGCAGACATTATCAAAATGGCAACAGGTAGTAAAGTGCCTAGCGTCTGTCAGCATTTTGAGAGTGACTGCAGAAGACAATCAAGAAATTTGGATGAAGAATGAACTTCTGGTGTGCTGGTGGAGGTGGGATGGGGGTATTTTTACATGTTTTCATAAACTTGGTGGGTTTTCTGAGTGATTTTTGGGCAAAAAAATTGTCTGAAAATCATGCCATTTTTAATTTTTTTTTGCAGGGTTGGCAAGTGAGGTGCTTAAAGGGCCACAAAATTGGGGTCCAGGCGACACTTTGCCCATGTTTAGAGCATCACTCAAACCACTAAATGTAGCTTGTCTTAACTAGTTATTGAGAATAACCAAGCTTCATTAATTCTTTTTTTTGAAGCTGAGACATTTCTACTAACCCCAATTAATTTGATTTTGATATGGATAGCACAGCAAACTATGGATACAAAAGCATTTCCTCAAACAGGGGACAGGTGCATACCGGTACAGGTGAAAACAAGGACCATTCCAGTAAAGCTAAATTATAGTTTTAATGTTATGTCCAGACTAGTGCATAGATTTGTCAGCAATCTCAATTCATTTTATCTCTACTGAAGAAATGATTTCAGGATGGAAGGCAGAAATATATGGGGGTTGTATGAGTTTCTGCAATGTTTGTGGAGGTGGGATTGGCATACTGTTTCATGAATACACTTTTAGCAAAGTTTAGGGACAAAAATTGCCCCAAAATTGCACCTTTTTTTTCAACGAATGGGAGAGTTTGGGGCTGATGGAGGGTTTCACTGACCATAAAAGTGGGACTCAGGAATTGCATGCAGCTGATGGGTTGCAGTTTGCCTACCTCTGGACTAGAGCAAAGGTAGATGATTGCAGAAGGGTTCTTTTCTTGTCCGTCGGTTCCTCCAGGTTCTTTGCAGATTGCCAATAATGCAAAAAGATAGAAGCCCACTTCTGGTTTCAAAAAATTGTGGGGTTTTTTTGTTTGTTTGTTTGTTTGTTTTTGGATATTAAACAGTGCTGGGGTGGAGGATGTCCTGCAACTTATTTGAAAGGTTATTTATTGTTTCTGGAGGATTCCAAGGGAGGCAGTTCACCCTCTGTTTTTTGTCAGAAAAGGAATATTCCTTCTTGTAGTTGAATGCTACAAAAACAGTCCTGGAGCTATATGTGGCCACAGGATGATACTTTCCCTACAATGGGACAACAGAATACTAAGGGCAAGATTGAAGTCACTTCATCACTGCCTGTTTCTACTTCCTACTATAGGGACATGTCACTACTAAAGCATACAGTTAAATGTGGAATGTGCATGTGGAAAAGTTACATATGTATATAGTTGGACCTCCATATCTGTGGGTTGGACTTCCATGGATTTAATTATTTGCAAGTTTCTTCAGCCCCTGCCTCAGCACTTCTTTCCTGGGGGATCCTTCCCTCTCAGTGGCTGTGATCAGGCTACACAGCCCTTTAAAAACATGCGCCTGGTCCTCCTCCTCCTCCAGCCACTGTGTGGCCAGCTAAGGACAGTTTGCAGCCTAATTTCTCAGCATCACATAACCTCTCTGAGTGCCTCCAAACACACAAAGAAGGAGATGGACAAGAGAGGAGAAGCATAGTGCAGCATACAGATCCACCCACCCCTTCTCTTTCCTTTCCCTGACCTGGTTTGGATCATGGGTGCCTGTTCTCCCCACCGTGCCTTGGCCACCTCCCTACTCCCTTTTGATATTTGCAATCTTTCCACTTTTGAGGGGATCCTGTGCCCCTAACTCTAGTAAATGTGGAGGGCAAACTGTAAAAACCAATGGGTGGATCTATACTTAGCAACGCTTAGCAAGACTCACTGCAATCAATAGTACTGTCCC
Source organism: Iguana delicatissima (assembly GCA_948472985.1). Lineage (NCBI taxonomy): Eukaryota > Metazoa > Chordata > Lepidosauria > Squamata > Iguanidae > Iguana > Iguana delicatissima. The sequence goes on from CAOKZL010002193.1 coordinate 86,918, forward strand.
CTGAGGACAATATGTTCGTTCTACATATGACAGGTTAAAATTTGGGGAACATTTGACCTGGGCATGCATTCGTTAGACCTTGTGTTTTTAAACTGTTCACAGATGTCTGTCTAGAGAGGGTCAAGATGCTGCACTTGCTCCATTTCCCACCCCCATAGGTGGTGCCCATCCTGTTTCCCATCCCCTGCAGGTTCCACTGGCCATTTTGATGAAAGTGGAATTAACCCAGAGGTCAGCTGATGGGGACGATGCCATTTAATGGGAGTATTTTACCCCCTGAACCCCTTTGAAAGGCAATTCCCCATTTTTTAAAAGAGAACAGTGATTGAGGGTTCTCACAAAAAGGCTTGATTGGCCAAATGCAGCCCATCTGTGACTCAGTTCTCACATGGGCATCAGGTGAACGCTTACAGAGACATCAAGAACGTTCCAGACAGGTGTTGAGGGAAAAGTAGACTTTCCTTCCTTCCGTATATAGAGAAGTGAACCAGGTAAGGATTTTGACTTCTCTGGCACAAAGATGTGGGAAAAAGAAATGTGAGTTATTAGGCAGCGATACCTTCTTTTGCTGTTGTTTTCTTTTCCAGTTTTTCCTCTGGCGTTGTATTGTGCAATTTCCATTCTTTCATCATGCTGAGGGTGTGCCACTTAACTATCTTGTGATGTGAGGGGCAGGTGACTAGTTTTTCTGCATTCACATTGCTGCATAGAGTTCCCTGTGATAAGTATTGCTTTTTAAACAGTTGGGTTTTTATGAGGACAGAGACTATGCTTCAAAATGTCTGGTTTAGAAAAGGGCAGTTTTTGTGTTAAGTAAGTTAACACAGGGGAGGGAGCTAAAGCATAATTAAAAAGTAAATTGTTACTTCTGGAGCCTCTGAAGAGAGGCAGATCATTTCCCCCTTTTTTTTTTTTGGCTAGAAAGAACAATCTGGGGAACCTGGAGGATCCTCCAATTTTAAGGATCAGGAGCTCCAAACATTACATTTTTTGTTAATAAACATAATAGTGTTTTAATACAACAAATACTGTTTGAATATGCGTATCACAGAAGTACAATATGAGATGGGCTGCAGGAAGCAGATACTGGGGCTATTTCTGCACTAGACTGGTACAGTGCTATTATTCCACTTTCAATGTCCTATGGAATCCTGGGATCATACCAGATTAAATTTGCTCTGTAAGGCCTTACTTTGGGAGTCCCCGATATCATTATGGTTTGGATGGGCATCATACCTAATTGGCAACACACTTTAATTGGCACTAATATCAAATTCAAACCTGAGAGGTGACGGAGAGGTCAAACTGAGTGAGGGAAAGAATCTGACTGTAAAGAGGTCAACTCGAAACTTCCTCCAGGTAAGACTGAGTCATTTGTCAGGCAAATACCCACTATTCCTGTGGGTAATAGGCTTAAATAGAAGCTGGAATTTTCCAGGGAACCCAACTGTGAAAAACCCACTAGAACATTGATTGACATATATCCATCCCTTGTACACCTGGATTCCTTCTTTCCTCACAGCACCCACAATAAACAGCTGTTACAACACCCATCATGTCTGTGTCAATCAAGCACTAGGCACATCAACACGCGAAAGACCGATTGTCCACAACAGGTTCCCTTTGTCTTGTATCTGGAAACTTCACTGCCACAGGCTATTTTCAGGGTACAAATACCCCTGATTTCAGGATGCCTGGTGCAGTCTCTTGCCTTTCTGAGCTTTACTCTGTCCGTTTGATTCCTGAATTGAGAACTGCCCTTGGGTCCAGTACCTGAGTCACTTCATTCCACTTCTCTGCTTCTCATTGGATCTGGTAAATATCGTCCTCTCCCTTCACAGTCTCTGTCTGCTTTCCTCCCTTTCTTTCAGTTAGCTCTTGTGTGAATGTGTGATTGGTGTATCTTGTGTGCATGCATGAGTGAATTCCCCCCAATAAAAACCACATTTTTAGCTTACTTTTTAATCTTTGGCTGGTTCTTTTCCTGCATGTGCCCGTAAATGCTGGTAGGAAAGATCTTGCTAAGTTGCCCCCCTCTCGCAAGCTTCCTCTTTGAGCTAATTCATTTGCCACTTTTGCAAGGAGACACTGGCATCACAAGGTGGCCCCTGTGGCACCTATGGTTTGGGGTAACAGCTCCTTAATTCCTCCTAACCCAGCACCAGCCTGAGGTAGTAACCTGTTTTTGTTTTCATTTGAAGCTCAAAGGTTAGCTTTTAATAGTCTGCAAAAAATCTGCACTCCTTCAAATAGAAACAACATCTTGCAAAGGTCTTTCAACCTCAATCAGAGGCTTTATTGTGCTCCAAGGTTCTGTTCCCTACCTGGACACAGAAACCCTCTGGATGACCTTGGGCAAGTCATACATGGTCAGCTTCAGAAAACACCATGCCTTAGGGTCATTGTAGGTCAGAACGACTTGAAGGCACACAACAACAGCTTTCTGTATAAGTGATAGCATTTAGTGTAAAGAGCAATTTAAGAATCTTTAAACTAGACAAGCCAGACAAGTCAGCATTTCCAAAATAAGAACAAATGAGAATAGACTTGTTGGAGGTGTCAGATCTTTAAAATAATACAACAAGATCTTTGATACTGTAGGCAGAAAAGGTAAGGAAAAAATTGCCAAAATTGGTCTGACTTGGGTGCATTTCTGCATTTGGGCCACCATCTGTCAAGGTGTGTCTTATTACTGCTGTCACTGTCTCATCTAGACTGGAATTCCTGCTTTTGTATGTTTACAGCTTTAGGCACTTAACATAGTCATAGTATCATGTTATCTTGCTAGTATGATGGTGTAACCTTGAAACTTTAATTAGCTGAAACTATTTTGTGATTAATTTATATATAATTTTGGCCCAAGGTATCAGAACTGGTTGGGAAAATAATGGGTCCTTTTCAGCAGGGATACTTCCCTCTGTTTGTTTGTGATGCAGAATTTATGAAATAATTTTTTTTCATGATTGTCATGAAATTAATTTCATGACAATCATGAAAAAAAAATTTCATAAATTCTGCATCACAAATTAAGTAATTTCATGTTACGTAAAAGATGGTGCATTCTGGAGCAAGCTTGTTCTCTGTTGCTCCAGAGACCAGAGAATGAACGTTTGGGTTCAAATTACAAGAAAAGAGGTTCTACCTAAATATTTGGAGGAACTTCTTTACTGTAAGAACTTTTGGAATTCATTGCCCAGGAGGGTGGTTAGACCTAGAAATTAGAGGAATGCACAGTTCTTTCAGAACACAGATTAAAAGTTTAAGAAACATCTATTTAACATCTACATGAAACTGCTGGGAGAGATCATCAGGAGGCATGGAGCAAGGTGCTATCAGTATGCTGATGACACCCAGATATATCTCTTCATGCCTCGGATAATAGCATCAACTAAGGGTGGCATCTTGCCTCTGAATGAATGTCTTGAAGCAGTAATGGACTGGATGAGGAAAAACAGACTGAAGCTGAATCCAGATAAGACGGAGGTACTTGCTGTTAAGGGCCCTAGCCCAGGTATGGAGGTTTGTCAACCAGTTCTAGACAGGGTCACACTTCCCCTGGATGACTGTGTCCGCAGCTTGGGGGTGCTCCTGGACTCGCCACTTCAGATGACAGCTCAAATAGATGTGGCGACCAGGAGTGCCTGTTATCAGCTTTGGCTGATACGCCAGCTGCGCCCCTTCCTGGACCTGGAACACCTAAAAACAGTGGTGCATGCGCTGGTGACTTCACGGCTTGACTTCTGTAATACACTCTACATAGGGCTACCCATGTGCTTAGTCTGGAAACTTCAGCTAGTTCAGAATATGGCAGCCAGGTTGGTCACTGGTAGACCTAAAACCGACCACATAACACCAATTCGGAAGTCTTTGCATTGGCTACCTATTAGTTTCTGGGCACAGTACAAGGTGTTGGTCATTACCTTTAAAGCCCTTCATGGCTTGGGGCCAGCCTACCTGCGGGATCACCTTCTCCCATATAATCCGCCCCGCACACTAAGGTCCTCTGGGAAGAATTTACTGCAGCCAGTCAGAACTAGGTTGGCCGTGGTTACCCAGAGGACCTTCTCTTCTGTCGCCCGCAAGTTATGGAACGGCCTGCCGGAGGAGACCCGGCATATTACCAGTCTTGACTGCTTTAAAAAAGCAGTCAAGACTGATCTCTTCCAACAGGCCTTCCCAGACTAGTACTTCCACTGCCTCCCACTTGTAATAGTTGATTGTTGTTAATTGTTAATTGTTGTGTGTTTTTAGGGTTGTTAGTGTGTTTTAGGTGGGTTGGTGAGTGGGGAGGATTGGGTATGTTTTTAATGTTTTTAATATAATTAATGTATTATTGTTGTTCGCCGCCTCGATCCGTGGGAAGAGGCGGGATAGAAATAAATTTTATTGTTGTTATTGTTGTTATTGTTGTTATTATTATTCATGCCTGGGCATCAATCATCAGCAACTCAAGGGTGCTCAACATTGTAGCCAGAGGTTATGTGATAGAATTTTGCAGACTACCTCCTGGATATGTATCACCCGACTATCACTCCCCCTCAACAAGGAGATAGATGCCTTCCTAGGGAAGGGTAGGGCTTTTCCTCCTTGTACTTCCTGGTATCAAAGAAGGGCAGAGGTGTTCCCCCTCAACCTCAGAGGAGTCAACTACTTCATCAGACCCCTGCAGTCCCAAGTGGTCACTCTTATCACTTGTTGACAAGAACATTGCAGTCAGTTAAATAAAGATGTAAACCATTATTTCTAATGCATAAGACTGAACCAACTTTCACCTATGCCCTTAACTATTAAATAAGTAGATCCTTTGTTTCTTACATACTTTACACAATCTGTTCTTGTTAAATTGAAAAAAGTTTCTGTTTCCTAGCAAAGGAACAGCCTGGACATCTGGGGACGTATCTAGCTAGGAATTGGCTGAAGACAAGATACTAGAAAAGATTAGTCTTTCTACCTATTGGAACTTGCTGGTGAGACTGACACAATGACAAGGGCGAATAAATGATATCAGCCATGTGGGGTGAAACAAAGGCCAACATGTATTGTGGCCTCTTCAGGAAGGAAGGAAGGCAGGAAAGGACATTAAACTCCTGATGCAGTTAAAAAAATGTACATTGATGTGAGCTTTCTACCATTTTAACTCTTAACTCCTTTCCAGCTTTCTATGGCAGAGAGATTTGTTTTTCAGCCACTTTTAGAAATAGAAGTGGTTTAAAGTAACAGTAATGATTTGCAATCACTGTGGATTTTAAGCTTCGAGATCTTTTTCCCTTCGAACGTAAGGTGGCTTTTTTAGAATTCACTAGTTGCTCTTTTAATCGTTTCAACAGTTTTTAAAAAGATGAACTCTAGAATTATATATGACTGTACTGTACTGTAGAAAGAATACATTTCTTTGCTTGCTAATGGTAAATATTTTATGCTCAAATTGTGACTTGGAAGGTCAGTATTATCAGTGAAAGGGATTTTTTAAATATATTTTAAGCGCCCTCTGGTGGACCACTGACTTAGAGCACAAATTATTAGAGCAAAGATTTTTATACCAGCTTAGATGGTATAAACTTATGAAATATATATATTAGATTCTTAAAAATACAGCATTTAGAGATGCATGAAATCTAAGCATAATCTCATTTATTTTTGCAGTAATTATTTTAGTTCTTATTTCTCCTACTTTTCCCGGGTAAAGATAGGCAAGTGAAAGGTACATAACGGTGCTATGATTGGGACCAGTCTAAGACAAGGGGGTGATAAAGAGTTGTTGTTCAAACCATATGAAGGGCACCAGGTTGCCTTACAGCCAAAGCATAATCTTCTGTCTAATCACCTGCACTAATTGAAAACAAAGTCTATAAGCACCTTAAAATTTCCTTCCTTAATGAAGTAGAGATTAATTAACTACAATTTTGTAGAAGAACTTACTAGTTTCTGGCTTTCTAACCCATCCCATTTTCCTCTTGTGGATATTGTTTCTTCATACATCTATATATATTTTTGTCCCTCTGCATAAACCATCCTAGCTTTGGAAATAAATCCTCTTGATAGAGTTGATCTTCCATTGATCCAGTCAGAATCTACATGGGTCCCACTCGGGGACAAAAGAGGCATAGAAATATAATAAATAAGTATGTCAACAGTTTGTGTGTGCAGCCATAAACATCAGTTGGATTATGGCAAGAAAATAAGAAAAATATTGATAAGAATGTTTTCACAGTCTTCACAAGCTGGATTTTTATGGTGATTTTAAACTGTGCTGTGTCTCTCTTTCTCTCCATGTTTTTCTTAAATTTTAGATTTCCTCCTTTCTCACCACTAAAACCATATCCTAAACGATCTCCTTACCAAAAAGAAATTGTCAAGTTCCCAAACTGGGATGATCTTGAAAGAGATACTTTCCGAGAACACATCCCTGTAAAGTCTATTGTGCTGGTAAGATCTCTAGAAATGCAAATTTGCTGTAAATGCCATATATCACAGTATGCTAAGGTTATCTTCATTCACCATAATAAGAAAAGCACCAGATATAATAAAACAGGCAAAATCAGCTGATTAAAGCAACATGACAGGAAAAAAAAAAAAAAATTGAGCTGACCTCAATAATTAGACTTGTGACTCTTAACATCATTACTTTTCTTCTGTATGATTTTTAACATTTTGCCTGAGGAAGAAGTTAGTGAAGCTTCAAAAGCTTGCATGATGTATTTTGTGCATTTTAGTTAGCCCAATAAAGGTATCACTGTCTTATAGATTTTGAATTTTGTTGTACCCAACAATTGTGATGTTGGTGCCAGTCACACTTCTATGGCAAGGGTTCGAGAGGTGGGGAGCCACAACAGAGAAGGTTTTCTCCTTCTCCCTCACTTCTTTCTCTCTTATTGATGTATAATGTAGCTAATGCTTACCTGATAAGAGCACTAAATCACAGATAGACTGATATAAAGAGAAATACTTCACATATTTGATCGTCTCGGTAATGGACCTTAATTGCCAATCACCTTCTCTGGATGAGGGTCACTTTGTTGTTACTGCAGAAGTGCTATCATTATTTAAAGTAGGAAGGATTATTACTTTTTTCTTTCTACTATAGAATTCAGAAATGTGGTTCAAACGTCACAGTATAGCAATTGGGGAAGTACCAACATGCAAACTCGTACGTCGGCAACAATTAACGGAGGCAAATCTTGAAGAGATATGGAAGTCCATGACACTGTCCCGGTAAGTATATTGTATGAGCCCTTCATTTTCTGTTACTACAGTAATAGATAATGGGTTGCAAAAAAACAAAACAAAACGCAAGTCAGTACTAAAAATCTGAAATCATTAATTAGCAAATCTATAAACTGAGCTCTGGGTTTTCCATATTATTGCCTTGTGTCCTGTGATTTGTAATGTCACCTTTTTGCAGTCCAGTAACGTATATTACGCCAGCAGTGTACTTGCTGTTCTAGTGTATGGGGATGAGTGCGTTTTACTGTTATTAGTCACTTTAAACAAATTTTATGGAAAGAAAAGATAGAAATGTAATCAAAATGAAGTCTTCAACATGCATATTGGGACAACGTATTTAGCATTTGGTGAGAAGTGTTCAGATATTCTCTGTGTGTGTGTGTGTGTGTGTGTGTACACGCGTGCCATCCTCATATTCCTGATGGGTTAAAAACCTGAAATGATGTGTGTGAGAGGGTGGGAAAGACCACCATGCTGCTCTGCTCCTTTTCTGCTTCTCTCAAACTGCCAGTCTCACCAGTAATGGGCAGAAGGCAGGCAGCTGTGCAGATGATCAATTATTTTCCATCATGGAGACACCAGAAACTCAGCAGACAGCAGAGCAGAGAACCCCAGCTGTAAAAGCTAGTGTTAGTGCAGAAGGAGGATGAAGAATCCTGAGTATAGAAGTGGTGCTGGAGTTGTCTCTCGAAGGTCTACCAACAGAGGCAAAGACAGGGTTAAAGAGCTGCCGAGCAAACTCCAAAAAAGTAAAGGCTTACCCAGAGGGAAAGAGAGGAAACCAAGTTAAGGCCTAGAAGCATAACCTTCCCAATGTTTGCCTCCTAGTCTCAGAAGCTACCACTGGGCTAGTTTTCCCACCCTTCAGAACAGCTCACAAGTTCTGAAGTGCTTCAAAGAGCTTGGCAAAAAGTTTCTCTGTACCCCAGAAAGACTACTTGACTTGCCTGCTGTGGTGAAAGAGCCTAAGGGTCTGAATTTAACCTCCACCACAGACCTGACTACATAGGGAAACTGAAACTGGAGAGAGGATGAAGAGGCAAGATTACCTTGTAAGTGACTGATTGTGCTGTGATTTAAGGATTGCTAATCCAGCCCTTGGCCCTAGGGGATAGCACAGAAAGCCTTGTCACTGTCCTGACCTTGTGGTATCCCAGAGGATAGAACAGATGGGCTTTTGTGCTTCGTAAAGCTTTGGAGTCAATAAACCTCTGTGTGGTGGAACACTGGTTTGTATCCCCTTGGTAGCTGATGGAGCCTGAGGGCTATTATGTGCTCCTCCCCATGGAGAGTGTGGGCAGGGTATGTAATTGGTGTGTAATGGTAGGGAAAATGATACAGGATTTCTTCTCCTTCTTATTCTCCCATCATATTTTTCCATATTAGATTTCAGACTATGGAATGGTATTATGTTTAGTGATAATACTTAGTCTGAAATGCAAGGTCTCTGTGTGATGATAATACATAGTCTGAAATGCATGGTTTGTTTTCAAAACTAAACTGCTCTTTTTTCTGTTAGTATTGTAACCTTGACGATTGCTTATATTGGTCATTAAAGACATTTGTGCCAAAATCTAGGTATTCAGTAATTGTAATATGTTATTCTTTTCCAGTTGTGCTGCTAGTGTGATAAACTTGTTTGTATTTTACACAGCTTGAAGAAGACATTAGGTGTGGATTCTCTGAATAACATACTGGACACTAAACTTGTGAATCCGAAGCATATAATTCAAAATGTGTATAATGTAAACAAACAAGGGGTTGTCATTTTAGGAGATAATTCAAGTAAGTGGTCACTTGCTTTTCCAGAATCTGTATTTGCTGACATTTAGTGATATATACATAACTTGGAAAAGTTACTTTGGGAGCTACAGTTCTGGAAGATTCTTTACAGTAAATCAAAAAAATTATAGTAAAGAAAATTCTTTTCAAGGTTTGGCTCTGTGGCAGATTTAAAGCTGGAGTGGACAACTATGTTTAGGGTTGAATTTCAGCTGCACATGCTGAAATTTCCTCTTCCATGCAGCTGTAAAAAGTTAAGGAAGCCTGTTCCCTTTTGTATGTGGTTTTCCTAAATTGACTTCTCCAAACAGTCAATTTTGATCACTGGCAAGAGTGATCAGTTCCCTCACCCTCTGGTCTACTGAGTGGGGTGGAAAGATGAAACATATACAGTCAGCCCTCCACATTTGCAGGTTTCACTTTTGCAGATTTGATTATTCCTGGATTATTTGCTGTCAGCTCTGCTGCTGTCCTGTGCCATTTTTAATAAGGACTGCAAGCCTTATGAGATTGAGAAACTGCAAACGAGGCTTGGAAGTCCCTATTAAAAATGATGTGGGGCAGCAGTGGAGGTGACAGTAAGCCTCACCAGCCACCCGCTTCTGCCTTATAAAAGCACTGTGGTGCCTCAAAGGAATCCACAGTGGGTTGAATATGGTGATCATACTCTTTTTGTGTGTGTTAAATATGGTTTGGGAGGGCCTGGAGTTATTCACTTTCACAGGGGTCCTGTGCCCCTAACCCTAGTGAATATGGAGAGATGACTGTAGAGGGGCAGGACTGGAATGGGACCCAGTGGTCTGGAAGGGGGCCCTATATCTGATGATGTTGCATACATTTTTTTCTTTCCTGGTATGATCATTATTTGTTTGCTGTATTTGACATCTGCTGTAAAATGGGTACATTTCAAAGAAAAAGTATGATACATAAAATTCCATATTACAAAATACTAAAGGTTATTTTTAGCAAGCCCGTTCTTGCTGCACAAGAGAGCAGGCCTGGAGCGAAAGCAAATGAAAGGAGACATTGCTTTAAACACTTGGATGCAAATTGGGAAAAAGGGAATGAGAGAAGTGGATGGGCAGGCAGCATTGGAAGAACTCACAGGTAAAACAAGAGAACTCAAATGACATAAGCAGTAGCTGGAAACAGATGTGATCAGTTCATCAGCTGCTTAGTGGAAGAAGCAGCTGTCCACCTTCATGGCCAGGGCAGGCAGCTCTCAGTTCTGCTTCTCTGCCACTCAGAGCAGTTCCCAGATATCTCTGGCTGGCCTGGATGCTGAGGACTTCCTCTGAATGTGGATCAAAGAATGGAGTTGGAGAGATGGCCTTGGTGTTGGGTGGTTGTTGTGGGTAGCAGTTGACTGTATGTTCCCCACTCCTGACAAAGACTTTAGGGATCTTGAGGGAGTGAATGAACCACTGGGGCTTGGGAAAAGAAATTCTCTGGGAGCCAAATCCTTCCTTGGAAAACCTGGAGAAGGAGATCTGTAGCTTCTCACCTCTGACTGTACCCTGACCCAAAGATTCATATATGAGGCCACAGAGACAACGATTATAATGGATATGTTGGAAATATGTCACATAATTTACATTCATTCATTCATTCATTTATTTATTTAAAAATTGTTTTAATTTAATCAGTGCCCAGGGCAGCTTACGTAACATTTTAAAAACCATTTAAAACAACACCTTCCCTCCCCACCTGCCTTGGCAAAACCTCCCATCGTGGAATTCACTGGCTTCAAAGAGGTGCTGCAGTTCTGCTGGTTCAACCAGGGGTCATAAATAAAAACTCACTGAAAATTTTGAAAATGTAAAAAGAAGCTCCAGGTAAAATGATGCTCCCAAGGTACTGAAGACCTCGTAGAGTCACAATGAAAAAAGAGAGGTTCTCTTCTCAAGAAACTGAAAATCTGAGTGATGAAGATGTGTGAAGGAATGGTGGGGATAGGACAAATGGATGGATATGAGCTAATACATTCATATATACAGAAGCATCGTTTTACAGGAAGGTGAAAGAGAGGGAGTTCCGTGAAGACATTACATGAAATTAAATCCTTTTAGATGTTTAGTCAAAAATGCCTCCTGTTGAGTTCAATGAAACTTCTTTTTAGTAAATGCATGTATGATTTTAACCCTTAGGTTAAGAGAATGGGAAGAGTACTTTGAGAGCAAAGATATCTTGTGGTGTATGCAGTTGCATTTGCCACAGACACATTCCTGACATACTGGTAATTTTTGTCAACTGGGCTAACAAAGCAGCTGGGTTTAGTAACTATAGTGGTTCAAATTCACTTTAGTTTTCCTGGTATTTTATTAAATCTCCCAGGTTCTGAGAATCAAAGTTCAGAATACTGATCATTAGATTCCTTGTGACTATATTTTGAAAACATGTTAGTAATGACTTCCAGAAGCTCTGCATTAAAAGTAGGAATGAATAAACTCATTTGGCTTCCCTTTGTTTCCCCTTGTGCTTTGCCATCTTGCCTTGCTAGTGCTAGTGCTGCAACAAAACCAGAACTCCCACTTTGACCCTTACATGAATAAATGTTTTTTTCTGGTGCATGGAAGAAACAAGCATACAGAGAAAAGTGGCTTAGGTGATAATCTCTTCATCCACCAGACTATTCTGTTCTCCTAAACTTAACCCAGTGGCCAGGTCAGCAGCGTGAAGGTCTCCTCTATTCTTATTTCCATCTTGATGTCTCAAATGACTTAAGAGCAGTGTCTGAGGCTGAAGGATTCCCAGGAAGGGTAGTGCTGTAGGGATCATGAATCCAAAGATGATTTATGAGTTAAGGGAAACACTGATGGGCCATGATAATGATCTAAATTGCGGAAGACCGTAGACACACACGTTGTACAGGTGTGAAGCATCCAGAACTACAGTATCATAGAATCATACAGTTGGAAGAGGCCCTGTGAGCCATCAGGTCCAATTCCCTGCTCAGTTTGGGATCTTCAGCTACAGAGTGAAGCTCTAACTAGGAACAGTTTCTTTTTGAATTGATTCCATTGCCAAACCGCTCTTGCAGCCAAAAATTTCCTTCTAATGTTCAATCGAAATCTACCCTCCTGTAACTTAAGTGTAGTTCTGCCTTCTGAGGCAGCACCCTCCTTTTTGTGGCAGCCCTGGAGGTATTTAAAAAGTCCAGTCATGACACCCCTCAGTCTTCTTCACCAAGCTGAACAAGCTCAGCTGCGTCAACCTCTCCTCATATGTTTTGTTGCCCATACCTCTTATCATCCTCATTATCCTTCTCTGGACTTGCTCTATATTCTTAAAACAAGGCAACCAGAACTGAACACAGTACTCCAGATGAGGCCTGATCAGTGCAAAATATAGCAGGGACTATTGCTACCCTTGGCCTGGAAGCTATCCTTCTATTAATGTGGCCTAAGATAGCATTTGCCTTCTTTGCTGCAGCATCATACTGCAGTTTCTCCCGTCATTGGCTAAAGTGTGGAAGTTGAGAGTTGATGTATAAGAATTGTCCAGTAGGGCTATATTTGTTTTGATCCTTAATGTATATGTATTTGTTCCGTTCTTCACATTGAATTTATTAGGTGTTATATGCCTAATGAAAAACATTTGCGCCTATTTAAATGACACTTCTATATATTAATCATTTCTTATGGGATGTTTTATAGATATTGTGTCTCGGCAAAAAAATTTTTACGTCCATGTCCCTTGTCTGGTTTGAAAACAATATTTAATAATGCCTCTTTGGAAGGCCTTTTGTGTAGCCCATGTTGCTACACACTATTAAATACTTGCACCATCTTCAAATTTCCTAGTGTGTGTGCTGTTAGTTTTATGAAGTGGTTATTGCTGTATATACTGGGATCCTTAGTGCAGAGATGAGCAGTTGCCAACGCAATACCTTTCTGAAGCTAGAAAGTGAACCATGCTTTTTATTTTATACAACAAGATTGAGAAAGAGAGTAATTTGCAAGGATGGAACTCTCTAGAAGTTGTTGGCCTGCAGCTCTCATCTGTCCTCTTCAATGTCCATGCTGGTTAGGGCTGACAGAAGTTATAGTCCCAAAACATCTGGAGACCTATACATGTAGCTACTCTTGATACACTGTGCATGTTTCTCGTGTACATTATTCCCGGTGAGGTGTTCTGCCGTTATAGCTACTGCATGACACTGAGTTTGTACCTAGACAACCCATTTCTCTGCTTTGCGTAATCAATGCTAATGTGTTTAACCTTTTCGTTTTCCTTTTAAATCTCATCTCTATTCAATGCAGAGGAACTTCCTCATTGGGTTCTGTCAGCAATGAAGTGCCTGGCAAATTGTAAGTATGAATTTGGCATCAATGAAGTAGAGGTTTTTCTCCCTTTATGATTTTTGTTTGTAAATGAATTGGACTAGCACAAACCTGTTACCAAAAACAGGCTCCATTTTATGGTGTGAGAGCACTGTAGCATGGTTCCTTTGCTCTCTACTCAGTAACATTGGAAGTCAAGGTCATTTGGCTGCTGGCTACCAGCCAGCACTAGCTCAGATTACCAAAATAGTTGTCCTGTGGGCCAGAGATTGAGACATTTGAAGGACCTGGCCAGCAAGAAGTTACAGTAAAATAGGATGCCATTTCAGTATTGGCCAGGCCAGTGCTGGGCAGCTTTCTATTTATATCTGATGTGTCACTCTTTTCAGGCTTGTCACAGGGACTGATCTTGAACATAAGAAAAATCTGGCCTGTTTTGCATGAATGTGAGTCATAGATGTTAGCCCTGCTACCACATGGGCATTGTGCCTCTGGGTTTCTGCTGAGACAAGCCAGTGCCTCTGTTCCTGGGAGTGTTCTTGTTGGTTGTAGAACTTAGGGTGATATTGGACTAGAAATGGCCAGTATGCTTTAGTTTCTTGAATCTATGGCCTTCTCAAGTGGAATATATTCCAGTATGGTAGTATGTCAAGTATTATTTGCATTCACTGACTCTGTTTGAACCTCGTCAGTATTAGGACTAATAATAAACTCCTCTTCATTCCCTGAGTTTTTTTTCCAATTTGGGATGGTCCTGGCAGGAAAATGGTAAAACACAACAGGGCTTTTTCCCTGCCAGCATCATCTATGATTACTGGAAATGGATTAATATTGAGAATAGGGAGGAAACTGCTTTTAGCTGACTTCAGTTTTTTGTAATTGCAAAGTGGTGCAAGAAGGAACCAAGCCAAACTGCCTAGAGGTTGTTAGTAGAGTCATAGTGGGCAATCAGATGCTGTTGGATCAATTCAATCAGATGTTGTTGGATCAGTTCCCATGATCCTTCACAATTGGCTATGTTGACTAAGGCTGATAGAAGTAAATAATTGGATTGCCACATGCTCCCCATCCAGTTTAGATCATTCACAGCTCCTGTATAAGAACCAGTTAAGGTCCTGTTGGCCAAAAGCACAAACCTCTGTGTAAATTGTGAAATGACAGAGCCAAGTGAGGAACCTGTGCTATTGCAGTGCTTGCATATATTGAAGATAACAGAATAGTTTCAGGGTGATAAAAATAAGAAATTCTGAACTACTGCTTTCCCATACTCTTACCATATTGCCATTCCCACTTGCCAAATATTTTTCTTCATTTTTATGTGGTGTGAGTCAGTATCATCTTTCTTGAAAGTCACATCAGTTTCTTCACTAGAAAGATGATCAGTGATATTTCTGCAATCTGCCCAAGTCAAGCAAAATGTTCATCCCTTCTCTTTCCCCCTCATCTCTTTAGGGCCCAGATGTCCGGATCTGAAACAGCCAACTTACTCAGGCTTTGAAAGGGACGTCTTCAGAACCATAGCAGATTTCTATGGCCACTTGAAAGAGCCTCTTCTCACTTTCCAGTTCTTTGATATCTTTGTCAGTGTACTGGGTAAGTTGTGATGCCTATTGTATAGTGTCCAGCAAGGCGCTAAACCATAAATCATATTGCTAAACCTGAATGGTGTCGGCCTTCTTAGGGAGACTTGTAGCAATGTTCCTAAGTCTCTTTCAGAATTAAAAATTGTTCCATCTAGAATTTAATATCCTGAAGACTCTTGCTGTGCTTGAAGTACAAATAAGCAAATAGGGTGAAGCCGATGTGTCCCTGTCAACAAAAAAGGCAGTTAGCACATGTTTTAGCAGTCTAGAGTCCTCCAGATTGCCCGAATCAGCCACAGGAATTCTTCTTTCTGAAGGCAGGCATATGACATCAGAAACCCATCTAGTTTATTCAGAGGGATTATATTGCAGAGAGAGGCAATGCACCTTTTTAACGTTTGTGATGCAAACTGTTTCTTTTATTGTATTGTATGTTATTGTTATAAGTTATTATAAACCACTGTGCAGTTTAGAAATCTAGAAATGAAAGGCAGTGTATATTTTAAGTAACCCTCTTAATACCAGATGGGACACTTTAATTTTGTTGTAAAATTCACACAGAATTAGACCTACAAGATAGATATCAACAGAGAGTTTGCCAGAGAGCAGCCAGATATATAATTTGGGAATGCTCAGGGCCAGAGAAGGATGCAGATGAAGAAAAGGCACTAAGAACCTTTGAACTGCTCCTCACAGCAGAAAATAAAAAAGAGGTATATCTGCTGCTTAAAGCAAATCTTCTATCTCATGTGAACATATGTTTACTGTGTGATGTTGTTTACTGGCTCTGGGTTTTGGGGTGTTATATCATAAACTTCACTCACTGTGAATAAAACCTTCCATGGACAGAATCATATATATTGCCTGATATGCACTGGAATCCCCATGGAGGGGTCAGAAAATACTCCAGATATCACTCAGTGCAAGCAGTGTGTTTTTTAAAAAAAATCTGTGTGAATGGAAGTGAAAAATATGTTCTGGATTGGAGAACAAAAGGAATTAAGTTTCAGGCTGCATATTCAAATTAATTGCGCAAGTTCAGGAAACAGTTCTGAGAATAATAATTATGAAATACTCTTTAGAGAACAATTAGTGAATACTTTCATTAGCAGGCTCTTGAGCAAGGTATGTGTACTTCCTCTGTTGACCAAACCATCTTTAAATTAAAACTCATTTCTGAAGTTTCATTTCATTTTAATTTCATTCTAGTTATTGCTTATATCTTGGTCTTTCTTCCCAGGAGAAGCCCAAAGCAGCTAATAACAAAACAGAAAAGAAATAATGTTATTAATATAGATTATGAGAATGATAGGAAAACCCCCAATATGTCAAGAAATGTAAAGGAACTCAAAATCAAAACAAAGCAACAAACTGGCTCAGCCCTGTCAGCTTGGACTTTGGAAAGGTGTGCCGTTCCAAAGCCTTACAACCCTTGTAGGACGCCGCTGTAGGAAGACACAAGCCCTCCAGGGTGGGAGCCTAAGGACCTCAGAGGTCATTTTTCCTAGAGGTAGACAATAAGGTTGTCAGATAGGAATATCCCGGGCCCTGAGATTTCAGGGCCCAAACTTGAGACCTAGGAGTAGCCTCTCGACAGGGGTTAGGGCCAGTGATGGTAGGGGGATAGGCCCTGGTGATGTCATTAATATTGATATGTTAAGGAGAATTGCTCAAGCCCCTTTTAATGGATTGCTTCCATTAATCAGTGGCCCTTTCATTAACTCAGGCTCATTGTGCTCCATTACAAGTTATAGCAAACTGCTTAGAGAAGAAAAGGTAGCCTGGGATAAACACAATACAGGTGTTTCCTGCTTTTTGTTGACTTGTTTTTGAACATTCCACTTTTTTGACACTCATAAATGACAGCCCTGTTCTGTTAATTCAGTGAGGGGGGTCTGCTCTTTTGTCAGTTCTTCTTGCCCATGAAGGCTCACGTGGGACTGCTTGCGTTTACACAAAGTGACCTGAGAGGAGGAAAAAAGGTGCCAAGCTGACTGAGAGAATTTGCAAGCAGCGCATACACTCAGTCACTCCCAAGCAAGCCTCACGTTCCCTATATGGTTCTGCTTTTCAACCAGTTCCACTTTCTGATAGTGCTCCAGTTCCTAACCTGTCAGATACATGAGAGAAACCTATACTCCCATCTCTTAATTGTGGTGAACCATGTTCCCATGTCCACCGTAACCACTATGATTAATGGGAGCTAGGATTCCCTCTCAACCATAGTTTGCAAATCAGCCAGAACTTGGATTACTAAAGGCAGGAAACCTGATCAGCATTAACCATGGTTAAGAGCTAGGAGACACATGTAACAGTACAGTACAGTAGCTGTTAAAGTCAGGAAAGGAGGGGAGAGGAATTTGTGTCAGTGAATGGGTCAAGGGAGGAAGAGGTGAACAAATGTGAGACCAGTCTCATTCTCATAAGTGTATTTAAGAGGCCAGTAGCACTGCTGAGAAGCAGCAAGCTAAAGATGGTTGGTGATTCTGATAAGTGAACTTGTCTCATGTTTTGACTCAGGACTCCTGCAGAAGGAGAAACTGGCCACTGAAGCTCTTCAGATTTGCTGTCTTCTTTTACCACCGCCCAATCGTCGGAAACTACAGCTGCTGATGACTATGATGGCCAGGATCAGCTCAAATAAGGATCTGCCACCACTGTCTGATACAGTTGGGACAAGAACACTGGTGTGTATGTTTGCTGGGGATAGAAAAGCCTGTGGAATTATTTTGGAATTGATTTGGAGAAGATCTTTTCATTGCAACATGAAAGAGGATTAGTATGGGAAATAGTTCAGTCTCACTCTGCCTGCACAACCTTCATTACAAACTGGAAATTGACAGTGCAGGTTTCAAATTCCCTGAAAAAGCAGGAGTGAACTGGCAGCCCACCTATTCACCCTCACACTTCTTTCATCTCTCTAAGTATCTGTTTTGAGCCCTGTTTGCTACAGCGATTGAGCCAGCAGGGGGAGTGTGGACAAAAAATGGGGTATGTGTGTAGATGAGAGCTGCTTTTGAGAATCTCTTGCCCTTCATCAGGAAATACCACTAGTATTCAGATTGCACCTTGTGATTTTACTTGAATTGGTGTCTTGTTCAGTTGGCTTAGAAGAGCTACAATTGTCAATAGGTCTTGAAAAGTGCCAGTGTTGTACAGAAAGATTTCTTAGCTTTATGAGGCTACTATGGAAGCTTTTCCTGAAGAGTCAGTAGAAATAATCTAAATAAAATCATTGCATTATAGAACTGAAAAGAGAGCTCAGAGGTCATTTAGAGCTAGATTGTAGCCCAAGCCCCTGCTTGATGCAGCAGTTACCTGCAATTACAGCTTCCCTGAGAGATGGAAGAGGGATGGGGAAGTCTTTCAGTTTTGTTTTCCCTCCATCTGAATTTTTGTAACCCCTTTCTGCCCCAAACGTGAAGAAACTTTAGATTTTGATAAATTCTCAAAAATGAGCTGAAATGGAACTTCTCTTTCTCACACACCAGTCAAATTCAACAGACAGAATTTTTCTCAGTGTGGAGAAGACCATAGTACATTGGCCTTCCATGTAGATATTGAAAAATGAGGAACCTCTTAGGGAAAAAAATAGATGTCAATCCTAATTCACTACTTAATATGACTAAATATACAGAACCACAAACCAGACTTCAAGAGTGAAGCATCCATTGATCTGTAGCTGGATGGATTAAGCTACCAGTTTCTTCCACATTCTTTAAAAAAGAGCCTCAAGCTTTCCTCCATTCCAGATATGAAGGCTTTTGTGAGAGTTAGTGAAGCCTTAGGGGAAAGAACCTGAAACTTAATTGTTATCCTTTCCTACAGCATATTAATAAATATTTAATACTTACAAACAAATAAATGAGAAAGAATATTGATATGCTGTGAAAGCTGATTCTTCTGCTGTATTGTTTCTTCTCTGTTTCAGATGATTCAAGCTTTTTCTCGCTGTATTCTTTGTTCCAAAGATGAAGTTGACTTGGATGAACTACTTGCTGCTAAACTAGTGTCATTCTTAATGGACAATTATCATGAAATCTTAAATGCTTCTCCTGCTTTGAAAATTTCAGTAGAGGAGCATGTAGCCCATCTCCAAAGGGTTCAGGTAGGAGCAGCAAGACAACAATTTTTGATTTTTAACACAAGGCCCTTTCGTACCATTTTTTAACTAATTTCTTTCACAAGAAATAGACAAGTAGTTTAATGTCGCTGTGTAGAATTACTGTAGTGCTTGTGAAGTTTGATTAAACTCCTTTTGTTGCTCATTAACGATTTATGCCCAGTTTATGAGACTCTTGACACTCAAGTCAAAACTTTCCTCTCATTTTGCAAAGATTTCTTTCTGTGAATCTACCATACTTCTAAATAAACTTCTTTGATTTCTTGAGGATGGAAAGCAGGGAGGGAGGCTTGCCTTCCAAGGACGATGTTTCAGTTATGGCATGGATGATGGATGGAGAACCATGACCCACCATATGTTGTGAGACTGCAGCTCCCACGGTCTCTCATCACTGGGTGTGCTGTCTTGGACTCTTGGGAATTATGAAACAAAAAACTCTTTAGGTTCACAATTGACCCACCTGACTTCTAGGGATAATTGTTGTACTGAAAACTGTACAAAACATGAAGAGGCTTTGACATGAAGTCTTTTTCTGTGCAATTTACTTTTTATTTATATTTGATTTACATTTATATTCCATTCCTCAATAAAGTTTTTTATAACGATCATTCCAAAATCTTAATAAAAATACAATTAAATTGGCAGAATGCAATAATAATTGTTCGTAATTGTGTAACAGTGATTTTATTTTCATCAACAATCAGAATTGTAAAATACAGCACAAAAAGTATATTTTTGAACAATCTGAATCCTATTGTTGGTCCATATTGGTAGACCCCTTGAATCAATTGTTGAATGGTAGGTCAAACTTTACATATGTCCCATTGACTGACTAGATCTACTGAAGCTGGGGCCACCAATAAGATTCAGGCCAACGACTAAACCTACTTTAGTGCATAGCAGCCTACCATGCAAGAAATAAAGATATCTCATAGCCCAACTTTATGAAAGCCCAAGATAGCATTATCTCCTGGTCCACGAGGCAATTACACAAAGATGGGGCTATCACCAGAAAGTCCCAAAATGGTGAAATTTGGAGTTGATACTATTTTTATCCATGGAGAGAGACAAGTATAAAAGAAGTTAATGCCAGAATACAAACATCTGGCTTTTCTTTTAAAAAGAACTTCCATCTGTTTAATGCAGATCAAATATCCAGGAGCTGATACTGATACAACTTTGCCTGCTCCATCATTTTGTCACCAAATCAGCACTGATGAATATGAACATCAAAGAACAAATGGCTGTCAAGAGCCGCTGGCAGGCTTGTTAGAAGAAATTGTGACAAACACAGAAATGTCCCGCAAAGAGAAGAAGAAAAAGTTGAAACAGGTAAAGGAAATGGTCAAATATCCCTTTAAAGTTTACCCTTCAACCTCAAAAAAGGTCTGCCATTTTTAATGTATCTAAATACATGCCATTTATAAGAAAAAAGTGAATGGTTGTCTTCTGCTCCCTTCTCCCCTTTCCTTGCTCCAACTTCTTTTCTGGTTTCCTTGAAATTTACTTTTGGATTTATCTTTGTGGATTCTAATCCGGAAGACTCATAAAAGACTTTCATGGGACTGCACATCTACAAATACTCGAAGCACTGGGATATACTGTGTTGGAACAGGGAGAGCAAACGTACTGCATATGCAAATATTGCCACAGAAGTGGGTGCTGCAGAAGAACATGATGTTTGTAGGACAAAATATTTATAAACCAGCGGGGGTGGAAACTTCACCACCTATCTCATTTGACATGATCTGGAGCTCTGCCATTATAGACTTCCCAGAGGCAAACAAAAGTGCACCTTAGGCTGATGTGCATGCAAGGCCCCCTGTTGGTCTTCTAATGAAGAGAACATAATTGGGGGTAGGGCGGTAAATGTTGTTCTATATTATAAATTGTTCTCATTTTTAGTTTAGTAATGTTTTATTGTAACACTTCTAGAGTCTTTTTAAGGGGAAAAAAAAGCACCCAAGAAATGGAATTAGAATCGTAGAATCATAGAGTTGGAGGAGACCAAAAGGGCCATCGAGTCCAACCCCCTGCCATGCAGGAATACACCATCAAAGAATTCCCAACAGATATCCATTCAGCATCTGCTTAAAAACCTCCAAAGAAAGAAATTACACCACACTCTGAGGCAGTGCATTCCACTGTTGAATGGCTCTTATCATCAGAAAGTTCTTTCTAAAGTTTAGGTGGAATCTCTTTTTTTGAAGTTTAAAGCCATTGTTCCATGTCCTAGTCTCTGGACCAGTAGAAAACAGGCTTGCTTGATCCTGCATATGACATCCCATCAAATGTTTAAACATAGCTATCATGTCACAACTTAAGCTCCTCTTCTCCAGGCGAAACATCTCCAGCTCCTTAAACTTCTCATAGGGCATGGTTTCCAGGCCTTTTACCATTTTTGTCATCCTCCTCCAGACACGATCCATCTGGTCAATATCATCCCTGAATTGTGGTTCCCAAAACTGGGCACAGTGTTCTAGGTGGGGTCTGACCAAAGCAGAATAGAGTGGTACCATCAGTTCCCTTGACCTAGATACAATACTCCTGTTGATGCAGCCCAGAATTGCATTGCCTTTCCTAGCTGCTGCATCACACTAATGACTCACGTTCAGCTTGTAGTCTACTAAGACTCCTAGATAATTTTCACATGTAGATCTTTTTCACATGAATGTACAACAACAACAATAGTGTGCCATATTATCCAACAGGACCTCCCTGATTTGTAGGTTCTTGATCAGAATCTGAATCATTGATGATCTCAAACTCCAGTTTGTAACATCTGTTAGACTGTGAAACCACTGGCAATGATGTATATTGGTGAAGGTGGGCCCTCTCTTTCCCCTAGATGTATTCACTGTCCATGAATACTGAAGTAGACTAAAAATAACACCCAACAGACACTGCAAAAGCTCTGGGTATATTTTAAACAAGTTTGTATTTGGCAGCAGTTTAACATAATGTAGGTTGTGGGTATATATTAAGCTGACCCTTCTTGAAATCATGGCAGTCAGCGAAGCTTTTGCTCTGGTGGAAACTACAGTTCCAATTGACATCTTCCCTTCCAGTTTCTTAGGGCAGAACATTTTGTGACTGCAGCCAGATCAACAGCAATGTAGATACATGTGGTGGGGGAAAATATTTCCTATAAATGTGGGGTTTTTTTATGTGCACATACGCTTTTCTTAACATTTTGAACTCCACTCTTTTTTTGACTTCTTGAGGCTTAAATCGAGTTTCATTCTGACAGACATTTCCCTCTTCACCATTCCATACAGTCCAAGATCCCGCTCTGAAAACTCGTTAGATTTTGAGGAGTGTGAGGGGAGGGACTGTAGGGAGGTGAGGAGGGCTCAGCCTCTGTCGCCCTTCTGAAATGACAGTACTGAATCTTGTGCTAAGTATATATTGGATTTCTAGATAATGGCTTGAATCCAATATGACACAGATATGATAGCGCTGGCTCCCAGAAACATAATTCTGACAGTTTTCTAGCCCTCTGGAGCAAGTTTCTAGGGGTGTACAGGAATGGCTGTGGAAAAGAGACAGACAGACAGATACGTATTTCTGCTGCATTCCTCTGTTCTGTCAAGCAAAGTAATTGGATTCTTCTTCTCATAGCTATCTTACAGTTTTACAAAAGACTTTTGAACTCCCAAGTCAGAAGTGCTGAAGACCACTAACGAAGAGTATTTTAATTGTAACATAAGGGTTCTATACCCATAAAAATAGAGTTGACTAGCAGAAATTTCACATCAGCTCATTTATTTTTTAAAACCACCATGTTAAATAATGCAGTCCTTTCGGAGTTTATGTTCTATTTTTGAGTGGTTAAACTTAAGGATAGTTAAAATGAAGAATTTCTTTGACATGTTGCAGTAAGGTTACCACATTCTTCCCATGTTAAAAAAAAGTCACATTTAATTTTGTATAGTTGTATTTCTGGAGATAACAAAACAAAAAAAAGAACTTAAGTTGTGTGTGTCTCTGTGTTAGGACTGAACTACTGTGCTACAGCTTTTGACAAAACAAGGGGGCAGATACTGGAAATGTCTGCTTTAATGAACAAGCCACATTGAATGGGTCAAAATATATCTCTTAATGCACCTGCATATTTTCTTTCTAGTTTCAGAAATCCTATCCTGATGTATACAAGGATCGATTTCCTACTCCTGAAAGTGAAGCAGTTCTGTTTCCAGAAAAAAGCAAACAGAAACCACTGCTCTTGGTATGGGCATTAAAAAAACCTTTCCAGCCGTTTCATAGAACGAGGAGCTTCCGGATGTAGGACTGTGAATAAGCTACTTCTCAGTAATGATCAGATTTCAAATGGCTGGAATTTTGTTAACTACTGAACACATTTTAACAAGGGAAAAGAACTAAGGCAGCAAATTGCTATGCTGAGCCATTATCAGTATTAAACAGTTTGAGGTTAGATTCAAACTTGGTCATCCTTAGAGCAGAGATACTGAAGTCTGTAGGATGAGCTAGTCCATTGATTTCAGCAGGTTAAATTTAAGCATAAGTTTGGCTTGAAAGCATTGTGCTTTTACTTTTTTTTTTAAACTAGAAAGAAAAAGTTAGCTAACAATGACCTGGCTTTGAATTATCATATCTGACTCTAATAAGCATCATTTTCTCAGATGTTGGAGGACAACATTTTCTCTGTTCTTCCAGCTATGCAACTGCGGCTGGATGCTGCACATGCTAATTGGCTGTGGGAGTGTTTTCCAGCATGGAGAGGGTTGGTGGCACTGTGATGGAAAGGGAATGAGAAAGAAGTACACTGGTGGAACATTACATTCTTCTAGGCTGATGTAGGACTCAGGTGAATTTCCACCAAAGGAAAAGATGGTTAAGTAGAATGAGAGCTAGGGGTGAGAGGAGGCGGGGAATCCAAATTCCACAGTTGGGCAGTTATCTTAATGTGGGCCACCATTCTATTGTAGCATTCTGTTAATAAGAGTGTTGCCTGTGAATGTAGCTATCTTTGTTTCTTATGTTTTGTTTTTAAATATTGGTTAATTAAAGACTCCCTAGCTTAATTACAAGTTGTAGGAAGGGAGGCACAAAAAGCTGCATGTGGGCAAATTGAGTAAAGATTACTATTTTGTCATTTCAACATGTGGAAAAGTGTGT
The DNA here is from genome assembly GCA_948472985.1 of Iguana delicatissima. Taxonomy (NCBI): domain Eukaryota; kingdom Metazoa; phylum Chordata; class Lepidosauria; order Squamata; family Iguanidae; genus Iguana; species Iguana delicatissima. Next base: position 111,052 of record CAOKZL010002193.1, read on the forward strand.
GTCTTACAAGAAAGGTAAAACTTTGTATATATTGTTGGATTTCTCAAGGGTGTAAAATGTATATGCTTGAATGAACCTGAAATACTGGATTTTTATTTTGCTGGTTAGCTGCAGATCAGATAATCAATTAAATGTCATACTACTGATTTTTCAACATTGAGTAAAAACTTTATATTCTCGGTCACATGCCTAAGGGAGAACACTAATTTCAGAAAAGGATTTCCAAGTGCACGATCAAGTCTTCAGGTATTTGAAGTGTGACCTTGCTTATGCAGTGCCAGACTGAATGGAAAAAATGTTTTTGGTCTGTGGACTGCACAAAGAAAGGAATGCATTATTGCACAGGTATGCACTGTTTCTCACATTCTGGAATATTTACTTTCATTGCTTGGGTCAGCTGTTATGTCACATATGGAAGGCTTGTACAATTGTTTCTTACCACTAACCATGCTGTCTTATATTTCTTGGAGCTGAAGACCAAAGGTTCACCATACCTGTTCTAGTTTGTGTTTTTGCTGCAAAGTACCTAACGTGTGTGTATTCTCCATTCTCCCCCAAACATCTATTGCTGTGTTTAACATGTTTGATTTGGTGAACTAATTGAAAGTTACAAGCTTTTTCCTGGTTTGTACTACTGGTGTTAAACATGCAGATGTAGTAATAACTGCATGTCTTGTTAGAAAGACAAACTAAGAACTGACCATATTATTATTTACACTTATTATGCCTCTAGTTGAGTTCAAACAATGTTGTGAGGCAGGTTAGGTTGGCCTTAGGTCACCCAGTCAGCTTCATGGCTGAGCACTGATTTTTTAATCTGAACTTCTTAGCACCATGTCAGACACTCTATAGGCAACTTGGGGGAAAGAGGAGAACTAGCGGTACTTGTGATGCAATCGTACTGAAGGATAAGGTAGCATGATTCTGATGGGTTATATGCTGTACGTAATAGATTTTGTACTGTAAATGTACATTTGGAATGGACTCAAATCTACTGCATTTCTAAAACATTTCAAGAAATAAATCTATGATATTTCATCTTTGTTTAGGTTTGTTTTCTTCAGAGGAGATTTGCCCTTGCCTTCCTCTAAAGTTGAGAGAGTGTGATTTGTCCAAGGTCACCCAATGGTTCCCATAGCTGAGTGGAGATTCAGACCGTGGTTTCCAGAGTTCTAGTCCAACACTCAAAGCACTAAGCCACCATAGAAGTGTAGAAGAAGATAGAAAGGGAGAAGTTTTTCTCTCATAATATCAGAACTTGAAGTCATTAACTGAATCCAAATCTTAGCAAATTAAGGAGAGATAAAAAGAAGTACTTCTTCACACAACACCTTGAAATTCAAGGTGTAATTATGGTTGGCTACTTGAATGGCTTTGAAAGAGGTTTGGATAAATTCAGTGGTTAACTGTCAACATGGCTATGTTGCATCTCCTGTATCAGAGATGATATGGCTCTGTATATCATTTGTTACTGTGCTTCCCCTCAAGGACATCTCCACCGATAAGGAAGAGGTTTTACCCTGTGAGAAAGCTGGATGCAGAGGAGATCCAGGAGACAACCTGGTATCAGCCAAACCTCAGCCAGGACCTTCTGCTTTGTATGACAGATCAGAGTCAGAGAAGGAAAGGGAAAGACCATCCAGGTTGAGGGACAGTCACTGATAGTGATGGCTATATGAAGTTCTCCCCTCCGATCCAGTGCTCAGTTGTAATGAAGGACTCCTCAGGAGAAATGCTGCTGGAAAGTCTTGACCAACAGAAGGAAGTGTTGAGTACTTTGTGGAGTCAAGAGCCTGAAGCTTTAAAAGCCTCCCACTAGAGCAAACTTGTTGCTAGAAGCATCTGAGTTTTATCTCAAAGGTTAGAATCATGTGGCCCTCCAGATGTTGGACTGCACAGTCCAGCAGCCCTATCTAGCATAGCCAGTGATGTGGAATATTGAGAACTGTGGTCCAACAAGAACTAATGGGTCATATGATTCCCATCCCTGGTTTATAACTTCCTTGGCTCACTTTTGGTATAGGTTCTTTGCATCCCTTCTGCCTCAGGAATTCAGATCTCCAGGTAGTGGTTGCATTTCTAGATCACTTACATGTTTTCAAGTAACTGTGGCAGAGCTTTCTAAACTTCTCATGTTGGTGACACACTTTTTAGACATGCATCATTTTACAACACAATAATTCATTAAATAATTCAATATGTGGAGGCAGCCTCTCCACCCAAGCCTGGCCCACTGCTGCCACCACCCTTGCCGGAGTCTTCCTCGGCCTGGGGTGGCGGCAGTGGGAGAGGCAGCCCCTCTACCTGGGCCTGGCCTGCTGCCACCACCAGGGTCTTCCTTGGCCAGGGGCAGCTGCAGTGGCAGAAGTAGCCCCTTCCCCCAGGCCTGGCCTGCTGCAGCTGTGGGAGAGGCAGTCCCTCCACCCATTGCATTCGCACAACACACCTACACACTTAACATGTCATGACACACAGTTTGGAAAGCTCTGAGCTACGGCGTATTGTATGCCCAGTGCTGCATAGCTGGAGACTGAACTGAAGACTTAGCAGGGCAGGTGCTAAGGCACCTGAAATGAAGGGTGGAGTTGCACACCTCTCCTGCCACCAGCCTTCCCATAGGCAACTGATAGATTGGTCACTGCATGAACAGAATGGTGGATCAGATAGGTCTTTGATCCAGCAAGACTCTTCCTATGTTCTCAATGCATCATCATTTGTAGAATGTTTGGACAAGGTAGAACCCCGTAGACCTAATACTGGATCACATGGCAGAACAGGAGAGTGATGCATGAGTTGGCAATGCTAAGGGCATACTGGAGTGCAAGATATGCACAGCTGAGGAATCTGGGGTATCATCTCTGTGCTTCTGGTGGCCCTGAAGCCCTTTCTACAAGCCATCAAAAAGCCCAGCTCCAACACCTATCCTCAGTTAGGTGATCCCCATCTATGTAATAGATGGAAGAGTTCTTAGATGCTGGGGATCCCAGGGCAGGTGGCCACCATTTCAGAACAGATGCATGGCATGATCCAGTAACTGAGAAATGGAACCACAGCATTTGGACTTACAAAACAGAGTGTACACATTGTAAGAGATGTGTAAAAGAGCTGAGTGAAGGGCACTTGTAGAACCGAAAGCAGCATGAGATGGCAGTGTCAACTCATGCAGAAGGCAAGGGAAGCCCAGGGATAGATGCTAGTCATAACTGGGGAGAAAGAGAGATCCCCTCTTTCAAAGTAGCTTCACTCAGCAGCAGGCCCGGGTCTCTCCTGAGAGCTACACAACAGGATTTAGCAACATTTGGAGGGTGGACTGTGGTTTATTGTGTAACAGAGGAGCAGCAAGTGACCCACCCATCCGGATAATTCATGAGCCAATGAAATCTGGAGGACTGCTGCTAGTTACCACCTGACCATAGATGCATGAGAACTGTTCTCTTGCCCATCAAGCATGTCTCAATTGAGAAGGTGTTTTCAGTGGTGGGCAAAGTTGTATCAGCCCATCACACACATCTGGGTGCTAGGTTGGTGGAACAGTTAGTCTTCTTCAGCGTAAGCCCTCTCCAACTTGACCTACCACCTCAGTAAGCATGTATCATCCTCACTCTGCTGCAGCCACTCTCATGCAGTGCTATATGAGACATTTGTCTCTCTAGCACAGTAATTCTACCCTCTTTTTTCCCCTTGCTGCTTTTCCTTCATTGTAGCAACTCCACACTGAACTGTGAGATGCCCCTTATTGTTCATACATAGCAACCTGCTGTGAATACAGGGCAGGAGCTCTGTCCATTGGCCATCTGGGTAGCACTGCACATTCTACTGCTATCATCATCTGCTTTCTACTACCACCACTTTTCAGGTTGCCTTTCCCTGACTAACCTCAAATCAATTTAGTAAGCGTTCTACATACATCAGCTTTTGCCTGCTTCTTGTCTTAAGTAGTAGTGAATCATCACAGTAAATTACTTTTCACAGAATCATTGAGTCCGAAGGGAACCTGAGGGCCATCTAGTCTACCCCTTCCATGCTAAAGTGCTCCCAGAGATGGCCATCCAAACTCTATTTAAAGACACCTCCCCCAAAAAGGACAGTCCAGGGAAGATCATCTTTTGCTTTGGTCCTGGATGAAAAAAAAGCCAATCAAATAGTACAGTTTTTTGTTTTTTGTTTTATTTTCTCAACACTGGCACTGTTGTGGATGCATAGGGCATGGAGGTAAGATGGAAAGTCTTGTACACGTGGTACAAGACAGAGCAAGGATGGAATTAAGAGACTGTCAGTCTTCCACCATCACCACACTTCACTGTTAAATCAGTTTCCAGTCATTGGAATCTATCCTCAAATTTTGAGAATTTCTGATGTGTACAAATTCATTATCCTTCAAAAACACAGAAGGAAGGGGAAAGCAGATAACTGGCCATCACGCTTCCTGAGGGTCTGAGAGTCTGAGGACTCACTTTCCCCATAAATACCTGCATCTACCCTTCTGAAGCTTCAAAGATTTATTACTTAAAGCCACCTCAGTCTTGTCTGTCATATTCATAGCAATCATCCAGAAGGAACAGAAGCACATCCTTTTTTGGGGTACACTCTCTGAATGTAAAGTCTGTTCTTTCCATAATCCCTTAAACTGTTACTCTGATTCTCTCATGAAGCAACATAGCCTGCAAATTTCTTACATGTCTGCCAATATTTGTTATTTAGAAGTTATTGATTGTTCCATTTGGTAAGAAACACAGGGAGTGTAGCACAAGAACTTTTAAATAATTTGTCAGCAGGTTAGTGTGCATCATCCCTTGCCAATGGGCTGCTATGCCTATCAATTCTGTTCAGGCCTGAAAAACTGGTAAAAAAATTTTTTTTCTAAAAATAAATTTCCAGTAAAAATTAATTAGGAAATGTAGCTTTGGATTGTGGAATCTTGGTTCTGATTCTGCATCCAAGTAAAACTGCATGAATTCCAGATTGATCCAAGCTGAAGCAATTCATTTTTCAAATCATCAAATCCCAGTCTGAACTGAATTTAGTGGTCAGGGCACACACCACTAACTAGTTTCTTGTGATTCTTTTGTTCTTGGCTTGCTTAAACCAGCATCAGGAAATCAGGAATGGATTAGTCTTTCGAAACATGAAACACGGCAAAAGGAAGCATTTAAAACAGCTCTTTCTCTGCTTTCCATTTTTTTTAAAAAAAAATTTTTTGTTTTTTCTTTCCAGGTGTGCTTAGTGCTGACCTGGCATTTTTGGAGATCCTTGTGCTCAGTGCCATCATGATCTATTATGAAGTTCTGCTGGTTGGCTAGCTATAATGCTGATGCATAAATAAAATAGTGTAAGCAGAAGCCATCACATGGCACAACTAAGCTGCAAACTCTAATTATTTCCTTTATTGAATATCTCCCCATATAACACTTGCTTTGCTAGCTTTGCTGTCCTGGAATACACGAAAGCCATTGACTGTGAACTTCCAGGACTAGAAAAGACATTTCCATCTCGGTGAGTTTAAATATTTGGGTTTTATTGGACGGGATTCTGTTGCAGGATTACTTCATGAAGCAATGCAAGTTCTTTCCAGCAGAGGTCAGTTTTGTGGTGGTCTTAAGAAAGGAACCTGTATAATCTCTTGTGGAACAGATTTTACATAGCCATGCAGTTTAGCACAACTTTCTTGAACTTAGGACCTTCAAGATGTGTTCATTTTTAACTCACATCATCATGAGATGGCTGACTGGAGATGATAGCAATTGTAGTCCAAAGCATCTAGAGTTGGGGAAAGGCTGACATAACTTCTTATGCCCTGAGCTGCTAAAATATTTAAAAATTAAGGACTGGAGAAATTTGGGATTACTTTTAAGATACTCAGTGTTGATTAGCATTGTTTGGATTTTTAAAAAGCTCTGTATTTACAAACCAAAGAAATAATGCTATGCTTAAAAAAGGATGTCACCAATAAAACAAACTGAATTCCTTATCAGGCAACCCAGCAGATGTTCTGCTGCTGGATAGCACTGTTGGTAGCAATACAGTTGCTTTTGAGCCTTCCGAGACCAAATGCACAGTAGAATTAGCATCATGAAGACAGAAACATCATAACAATAGGCTATCAAATACTAAGAAGGTGATCTTTTTAAAAAATATTGTCCTTGTTGCCCCTTCCTATAAGTTTTCTGCATGACCTTATGCCTGAAGTAGGTAGTCCCCATTCTGTTCAAGAACTGCATCCAGACTAAGGCCACTTCTGTACTAGCCTGTTACAGTGCTATTATTCCACTTTCAACATCCTATGGAATCCTGGGGTTTGCAGTTTAGGGAGGGGCCTCAAAGGCCCTCTTATATAAGGCGGACCCATCAAAATCATTGGGACTTAAATGAGTGTTCAATTAATGCACACTGATTCCAGTGGGTTTACTTTGTGCAGGGCTAAGACCAGGCCCAGCCTGTTAAAAACTCTGGGCCTTACTGTTGGGTAAACTTGCATGGTCACATGAAGCTCTTTACAGAAAAGAGCAAACAGGAAAAATACAGTTTCTGAATCCAGTTCAATAAGTATTCATGTGGCAGCAGGGAGTGAGTAGAGATGTAGGCACAAATTTGGTAGATATAATACATGGATATGTTATATATCAATGTATGAGATGGCAGACCTTTTTGCCTTCGTCTGCCCTCCGTTCCACCCCCCCAGCAGCCTTGTCTGTTTTGTACTAATGAGAGAGTTATGTTTTAAAATAATTTCTTCATTCCCCGTTGCTGCACTAGCATAATCGATTTTAGGCTAGCCTTGTTTAGACATATGTTGAGTCTCTGAATGTTGTTTATGGTCATTAGAGAAGGTGCACTGTACTGCCTTTTGCACTGATGCTGAGCATGCAAATATCTCTGTTTGTCTTGTTAGCAGATATAGTTCTGACCTTCCTGTCCTCCCCTTATGCTATGTAGCTCATTAGGATAAGAAGATTTTTTGTAACCAAGTATCTAGATCCTTATAAAAACAAGGTCATTGTTCGGAAGACAACAGTACACGGTAACCATGTATACTATTAGTTCAGATTCATGTAGACATAATTGTCTCTCTAGGTGATTTAAAGAGGAAATCTTGGCAGGCAGAAATAGCAGCAAGGGAGCTGTTTGGCACAAAGGTGTACATTTGAGGTGAGTCTGATTGCAGATTATTAACATGTAGGGTTGCCAGTTGAATCAGAACCTGCAGATCACATCTGTCTTTTTAACATCCCTACAGCAGTGGAAGGACAAATTCTCCCCATTCAGTTCTTTTACTGAACTCTGGATTTGTCCAGCTCTGAGTTCCAGTTTCTTCTTTTCCTGCTTTGAAATAAATCTCACAATTGGAACATATAACAATTGTTCCACTTTATATTTATGTGAGCATCAATATCCCACATTTGCTGGATACTGCTTACAAATAGAAATATAAATCATCTAAGAGTCAGAGTGGAAGAAGGTTGAAAAATAAATAATAACAAGAAAAACAAGCAAATGAAAAAAAGAAGCACATAAGCTTTTGATTCTGTCAGTTCATATGTGTCTTTCCACTCTCTTTGTATTAACAGCAGACGAAGAGTGGGGACTGTGATCCTTCAGATGTTGTTGGAAAGCAATACCCAATAGCCCTAGCTTTGATCAGGATGGGCCTACAATTCACATACCTGCAATAGACACATATGCCTTGAATAAACACAGCAAAAAGAAAAAAAGCAGTCTTGAGTTATTCCTCAGCGCACAGGAATGTTCAGTTTAGTGCTAATACATTAATGTCAAATCAACTATGTTTGTTAATGTTCAACCATTAAGAAAACATGTATAAAATGAATACAGTTCTTTAAAGGTCACTTAAAATTACCAGCTAGTCAGTAATGAACCAGGGGATTAATTATTTTTTCCCCAAGCACTAGTAGTTCTATATATGCCTGTATCTTTCCTGTTGTTTAGCCTGTTACTGAAGCACACGCAGGCCATTTCTGCACTAGACAGTTATAGTGCTATTATTCCACTTTCAACATCCTATGGAATCCTGGGGTTTGTTGAAAGTGAAATAATAGCACTATAACAGACTAGTGGGGAAATAGCCACCTACTGAGGTGCAATGATAAAAGATCAGACAAAAAGAATGTTCAGTACAACAGATCATCACTTATTCATATATCATGGTGGTGCTGTGTGTGGTGGTAGTGGGAGAAGCAGAAAGCTGCAGTGGGCTTTCCATGCGTGCCTGCAGAACATTTGGAATGCGGGGAGGAGGGCAGGGAATAATGATTTCACTTTGGAAACAAGTCTGTGCAATTGGAAATTTCAAAAAGCCAAGGAGTTGTAAGGAATCTGGATGTTTTCCTAATAGCTTCATGAAGAGTTCTTGTGAACCTGAAAGCTATTGTGGTGTTGTTTTCATTGTGTGTCTTCAAGTTGTCTCTGACTTATGGTGAACCTAAGACAAACCTATCAAGGGGTTTTCTGGGGCTGAGAGTGTGTGATGCACCCAACATTACCCAGAGGGTTTCCATGCCTGAGCAGAGAATTGAATCCTGGTTTCCACAGTCATAGTCCACTGCTCAGACCACTACATCATGCTGGCATTGTAGCTGGTCCTAATAAAGTTGCTGCCAGATCGTGGATTTTGTCTTCTTCATAGGGCTATTGTGAGGATTAAAAAGGGGTAAGTAGACCACATACACTCCCTTAAGTTCCCTGGAGGAAACATAGACTAATATATATAATAAAAGCAATTAAACAGATCTTTTATTCAGCCAGAAAATGGCTTAAGATGCCACTTTGGTAATTAGCAGACTGCTACAATTGCTTGTCTGTTGGACACATGTCTTATCCTGGCTGATCAGAGCTGCTACAGATCTTGCCAGTTCAGTGGAGGAGGTTATAAGTGCTTCTTTGAAAGTCAGTTTTGATTAAAAGAAGCAAGACCTTTGGCAAAGGAAACTTCACTGGATCCCTCCCCTTCCTTTTTTAAAATAGAAAGTTCTAGCCTTCCTTTTTAGAACAATGAATGGCGGTAACACAACAACACTAGCCTACTGTGGCTGCAATTGGCTGCTAAGATCAGTTCTAATCTGAATTCAGGCCTCTTTTGGGACAGAAACAAGATTAGTGGATAACATACACTGGGAACTCAACAGGGAGTGTATGTCCCTTTTGGTCCTGTTGGACCTTTCAGCAGGACTTGGAATCATTGATCATAATATCTTTCAGGGATGTTTAGCTGATATGGAGCTTTGGAAAACCATTTTGTGGTGGTTCCATTCCTGTCTGATTGAACATTCCCCAAAATGTGGCACTGAGAACTACTGTTCAGCCTCATAGCTGTTAAGCTACTGGGTTCCATAAAGCTACTTATGCTTTTTTACATCTGCACTTGAATCTTCAAGGAGTGGTCTTCCAGAATTTCACAACTATGTTGTTCATAACCAGATCCCTCTCCCTCTCTCTCTCCCTCTCCCTTTGCCAAAGTGACTGTAGAAGTCCTAGATCATTATGTGGATGCAGCAAGGGAGTGGATGTGGGTGAACAAACAGAGGCTTAATTCAACAGAAAAACCAGCCTGTTGTAGATAGGTACCTTGAGGCCCAGTTTTGAGGAACAAAGCAGGACCTAAATGAAATAATAATAAGGGCGCTCAAGGGTGTTTATGGACTAAGCAGTGTTGCTGGAAGACCATACGGCCCCTGTGGCCAGGAAAGCCTTCAGCAGGAATCCCAGCCGCACTGCTTCCTAGGAAAGGCAAGTTTGGCTACAGTAGCTCATACTTTAATAACCCGCCAGTCAGACTACTGAAATGCGCTTTGCATGATGCTGACATTGAAGTGTTTGGAAGCTATATCCAATTCAGAATGTGCTAGTCAGACTGTTTTCTGGTGTGCTTTCTAGAAATTACATATCACCAGTCCTGAATCAAATTCACTGGCTTTTCATTTGCTTCTCATTGAAATTTGAGGTGGTGAATTTGATGTACAAAGCTCTACATGGCTTGATGCTGGGATATTAGAAAGACTCCCCCTCCCCATATGATGTCTGGAATTTGAGATCTGCAACAGAGACCCTTTTGTGTGTCTCCACCACAAGAAGGTAGGATGGTGAGTATGAGAGACAGAGTCTTCTCTAGAGAAGTATCTCAGTTGTCAGTATTGTTTTGTGTGATGTTTGATCCTTAACACTAATCTTAAGATTGGATTTTGGGCTTGTTTTCAAGAAGAATGGTGGTCTTTGAGTAAATTTTTTTTAATGTTTTGATCTATTTTTTTTTAAATGTTTTTCTTTGCTGTGGATTGTCTTGGGAGGCATAGGGGACTGAGAGGTGATAAAGAAATACTTTACATCAGTGTCACTGTGTTTCACTGGCCATATCTAGCTGTTTCCCAGAGAACATATAAATCATGCACGCAGTCAATCATTCTAAAGTTCTTGCTAATAAATGGGAAGAGGTATCTCTCATCACTCAAGGTGATGTTCTTTGTAGAACACAGAGAAGCTACCTTCTGGGATGAGAACTTCCAGAATCCTATAGCCAATATTGCCAGTAGTGGAGGGATTCTGAAAACTGCAGTACAACAAAGTGCATTTCCCATGCTTTGGTTCCTTGCCCATCTTGATGTACACTGAATGGTCGAAGTTCTTCAGGGTTTGCCATCCCCTCCTGAAGATGCCACGACTCATGCCCTTTACATGGGTATGTGCCCTCCAACTGAGCAATGGCACTTTTCCAAAGTGAGAACCCTTCTTGGAGTCCAAATCTGTTGACATTGGCAAGAGAAATAGGAAAGTATTCAGAATTTAAAAGTGATGGCATCCATATCAGAGCACTTCACTGGACAATGTGTCCATTGACTCAGTTTTTCCCTGTGATTTTGTTTAAACAAACCTGCCGTTGAACTCAATCACATATGTTATGGAAACAAATGTTAAAAAAATAAAAAATTACATAAGAGTTTATCTTGTTCGAGGACTAGGATTACTATAATGAAATCTAAACATTTGAAGGTCAACTGGCTAGAACCTTTTCTTTTATGTCTTGATTGACCTTATCTCCTAAAAGGGAAAAAAAAAGAGTAGTCCATTCATGTACAATTCTGAAAGTGGTTACAGTAATCCTATTCAGGTGATACCTTCATGTTTCCATTGACCACAGAGGAGAGGAGTATGCAAGCCCACCCCTTCCATTGTCATTACCACTTGTGACTGGTCTTAAGAGGAAAGCCTCCTGCATCTGTGAAGGTTCTCCATGTTAGTTGAAACCTTGGAAAACTGAGAGCCTGAATAGATAGCGGAGGTTTCCTCTCCAGACACACACTCCATGTGTTAATGGTGACTAGAAAAGACAATGGAGAAGCTGGGGATGGGACACACATCTCTTAATGTGTTTAATGTACACATAAAGCTAGCGCATGAAGGGGGTTAACATGTGGCTGGGAAATCCACACATGTGGCCAAGTGCAAAGCTTACAACATTTAATTGAACTCTGATATTGATGTTTTTTTGGGGGGTGGTGGTGGTGGTATAAAGCTTCAACCATAACAGCTTAGCTTCTCCTGTCTAAAACAGACCAATTTTCCCCACCAGTTCTAAGTAGATTGTAAGGAAAGCACAAGCACTCATCCAGGAGCAGGAGCTGATATTGCCATTTAAAGCCATCTCTTTAAGAGATATGTCCTAAATACTGCAAGATGTTACTCACAAATAAGCCCCCAACAAGATGATCCAGGATCACAAGTGTCTCATTAAAAGCTAGTCCTATCCAAGCAGAATTGTGTTGAAAACCACATTTTTCATCCTGTAATTGCCACTCTAAGTTGTCCACTTGAACAAAAGATATAAGCAGATACTTCAGGCTTTCAACGACTGGGAGGCTTGAGAAGCAGAAGAGGTTTATCAGTGAGTAACAGCAGGAAATAAAAGGGTAGTCAAATAGGAAGGAAAAACCAAAGTCCCTAGCTGGATAGGGGGCATAGCCTCAACATAAATGTATCCATTAATCTAAACATATAGATTTAGAAAGAATTACTGCAATTTAAATCTAAACAAAAAGGACTTCTTAGCATAGCAGGGAATATGATAACCTTTATGCTTGCCCAATCTTCTGTCTGAGTGCTAATTGCTGGTGGGCAATTTCAGGTTGCCTGCTGGTCACCCTTCTCAAGGTTTATCTCTAAAGAATTGGGTTTAAATGAGGCAGTGTTATCTCACTGGAAAACCCTGTCTCGGGGTCTACAATTTTGATATTAAAATATGATTCAATGTGCCTGAGAGGTCACCCGGATGGGCACGTAGGCAGCAATGGCCAAAGATTGAAAACCAGGTCAGGCCAGTAAAATCCCCAGTCACGTAGCCCCAGGAGACTTCAAGCTGTGCAAACCCACAATAAACAAAGGGTCCTCAGCCCCGAGATGCCAACTTGAGGGGATTAGTGTGTGTGCCTCAAGTTGAGCAAATATTCCATCAGGTGAGGACCATTTACATGAAGTCACACCACAAACTAACACAGCCAAAGATCCTGAGACTTTGGCAACACCTTGCAATCCCATCACACAAAGGAAATTACCATATTGGAGCTTCATTATCGCTCCAACATCCATTGTTCTCCCCATGAAAGGATTAGTCCTCCAGGTACTTTTTCCCCTACAAATAGTCCCAGTGTTTGAGTGGTTCTTTGGATCGCCCCCGGTCATCCCAGCAGACCATTGCTCCATCTGTTGAGTGATCCCCTCAGCCCTCTCCGTGCTGAGCCCCACTTCTCTGCTGTTTTTCCTGGACCAAGGACTTCAGGACAAAGGTGCAGTATTACCCCAGCTACACCCCTTCAATAGTCCCCCATGCAGTTTCCTCTCTTTTGCTTCTTAATACGTCTTGAGTGACTATGTGAGTGATTGCGTTGCTGCATGAGATTTTCCTTCAATAAAATCATTTATTGGCCATTTTTGTTTGGTTTTTGGCTTGGCCTGACCCCGTAAACACTGGGTAAAAAGACCCCACTAGGTTATTCTGCTTCTCGCATTGCTATTGCTTGTTCTCTTGCTAGTTTCCATTCCCCATCACATGGAGCACATTCAGGTGTCCCCCAAGGGACCTCAGAAATCAGGATAAGAGCAGCTATTCAAACAGAACTGCCCTCTGTACAGCTGGCCACCTGGCCACCCTAGCAGCAGCTTTTGGTGAGGAGAAGCACACACAGCTAAGAGAAAAATGGATGTAGGACTTTTAGAACATTTTACTATGTTATTATCTAAAAGGTTGTTGTTGTTGCTATATGCCCTCAAGTCATTTCTGGCTTATGGTGATCCTGAGACAAAACTGTCATTCGGTTTTCTCAGCAAAAGTTATGCAGAGGGAGTTTGCTGTTGTCTTGCTTTGAGGCTGATCATTTTTGGGACCATCCATGGCTGAGTGAGAATTTGAACCCTGGTGGACACCACACTGGATCTCATTAAAATGTTGTGCTCTGCCTTTTTCCTACATGAAATCTCAGAAGACCAATTCTACATAAACTGGATAGAAGACTCAGTACAAATCCAAAAAATTTTAATATTTCCAGCACCCCCCCCCCCAAATACAATCTTAGCATATGCAGAAGTATTCTCCCACTTAAACCAATTCTGATGTCAAAACTCTGATTATGGGGAGATAAACAATAAAGAAGCTTCCATGGTGGTGTGGAAGTGGAAGACTATGGTGTGGTCTCTGCCTTCAAGGGTGGAGGTCCTCTGAGGCTTTCCTCAAAGCCATAGATCCACTGAACGCCCCTTGAATAAACATACTAAAATAGTAGGCAATGGTGGGAGCCAGTGGTGGAGCTTGGAGTGTGTGGAGGGAGGGCAGGAGGGGGCAGGGCTACAGCAGTCACTGTGCACAGGGGCGTGGCCAGGGCATGCGGGGATGTGGCTAAAGGCCAGGATGCCCTAGAAACATTGCCACCCAGGACGAATTGCCCTCCCCGCCCCCACGTACCTACGCTACTGGTGGGAGCAGAAACAGAGATAAGTTACCGTTCCTCCAAAGAGAGGGCTGTTATCATTTTCTCTCTCTGTCTCTGTTATTTTCCCCTTTTTACATTGCACGGTGCCCAGAATTCATGCAGAGCACCTACACTTGGGGTGGGAATCCTGTGCCCCTCCAGATATTGTTGGTCAGCAGTTCTCAGTATTCCTGGGGCAGCTGGGATTTCCAGTCCAACATTACAGCTGCAAGATTCCTACCTCTGCTTTATTTGGCACCATGTCTTCCATCCTTCTGCACATTATGTGATGTCCTCTCCACACAGAAGGCGTGAGCCTCCTCCCAATCCCCTGGTTGCATAATCATTTACAGACATTGCTCCCTCCTCCCAGCATAAGACAGTAAAGGAGCTTATGCGGCATAGCTTTCTCTCCAGCTGTGCATTTTCTGTGCTTAAAAAGGTGCCTGTAATTCTCTGCTGGCAGCCTGGTAATGACAATTACTTTTAAGTAAATACCTTACATTCAGCATAGAAGTAGAAGAATGTAGGATCTCAGTCATGGTGTCATTTAACATGCTCACAGCACATATGTTCAAAGCAAGATTTGTATTCAGTAGCGTAGGAATGTGGGGGTGGGGGGGCGATTTGCCCTGGGCAGCAATGTTTCTGGGGCGTCCTGGCCTGTAATCATGCCCTTGTGTGCCCTGGCCAAGCCCCCATGCCCCACAGCCACACCCCACACACAGTGGCCATGATTCTCACATCATAGCCCCGCTCCCTCTCCTGCCCCCCTCCACACGCTCCAAGCTCCACCACTGTTTGTATTGTTATTTACCGTCAGGTCTGCTTCAACCTATGGTAACCCTATGAATGAGGGACTTCCAGCAGAACCTGTCATTAATGGCCTTGATAAGGACTTGCAGACTCAGCTCTGTGGCTGGCTGGCTGGCTTGCTTGCGTGCGTCTATCCCCCTGTAGTGGTGTTTTCCTCTTCTACTACTTTTGATTTTAGAAAGCCTTTCAGACTTTACTAATGAATTATGTTGTCTCAAGATATGTCCACAGCATGATAGACTTAATTTAGTCATTTCGGCTTCCAGGGAAAGATCAGACTTCTTTTGCTCAAAGATTCAATTGTCTCTTTGGCAGTCCATAGTATCCATGAGATTGTCTTCCAAGTAATTGTATATACCAGGGCTTTCCAAATGGTGTGCTGCGACATGTTGGTGTGTCACCTGAAGCGTGTAGGTGCGTTGCCTACAATTGTGGAAATGTAGATTATTATTTATAAATCATACATTTTAAAGAGTATATGAAAAGTTTCCATGAGATATGTTGTGTCCTCATACATTTTGTTATTACAATTTATGTATGTGTCTGTATCTCTTATAAGGGGTTAGTTTAACCTTTGGTTTGCTAGAAAAACTGTGTCGTGAAATGACGCATGTCTAAAAAAATGTGTCACCAACTTGAAAAGTTTGGAAAGCTCTGGTGTATACTGTCCTCCCTCCACATTCCCTGGTTACTTGCAAGACATGCATGTGCCTCACTTCCATTCACCTCCTCTTATTCCCTTGCCTATTGCTGGAGACAGAGAATGAAGGCAAGCACACCTGGGCAAAAGGCAAGGGGATGGGGGGAAGGCATGTTTGTATCTTCCTCCTCCCCCTGGATCTCCTCTCTCCCACTCCCTTGCCTTTTACATGGAGAAGGAAGGCTTGTGTACCAGGGCAAGTGGCAAAGAAATGGAAGGGGGGCCCTTGAAAGAAATGGGAAGGGGAGTACAGAGAGAGTTATTTGTGTTTTTTCCACTTTCCTGAGGGTTCTGCACCTCAAAAGTGGAGAGGCCACAGTAGAAGGCAGTTGCAGAGCCCATTGATCGGTTCAGGTCTTCCCCACTGACGGCAGACATAAGAGAAATCCCTGTAGGCTTTGCCTCTCCAGCTTTAGAGTTGTAACATTGGTAGAGACAAAAAAGAAGGCAGATTGCCAGCTATATTGTGGCTGTATTGCTCAGGCGAGGCATTGGATCCACAGGACTGACAACCCTGGCAGGTCTGAGAATCACACCCCATCATGGCACAAAAAAGTATGTCAGCCCAGGAACTCATGTATATGATTTCCTTTCCATTTCAATGGGAAGGAAACTTTAAGCTGAAAACCTGCAACAGGCAAAGAGGAAAAAGGCTGTGTGTTCTGCCTTGCAATCCTGAACTTGGAAAGATTTTGGATAAAATGCCTTCTCCATCTTTGCATTTCTCCACCCCTCTGACAAGGTGGACCACTCAGCCTCACTATAAAGCACTGAAGCCCTTTCTTGTTTGAAGGCTGATCAAGCAACAGTCTTAAATATTAATAATGCCCTTTCTTTTCACAGCATGAATAATCAATTAATCACCCAGAAACATTAGGCAACAGGGATATTACAATTAGGGGGCCAATCAGATTAGCAGCTACAGGAGGAGGAAGTCATGCAGGCAGGGTTAATAAAAAGACTTTTAACAAAAAGAAAGCTGAAATCACAATAAAGTTTTAGACCTGTAAAGTTTCTACTACTGCTCTACTCACTGTACATCCCCATTTTTAGGAGCTAGATTTGCTACACATAGGACAATTGTTAAGAAAACTTTGGTTAATTATAGAAGAATGGCAATGCTATTGGGACCTTCCACACCATGCAAGTGAACAAAGCACGGCCTAATAGCCCCCAAACAAAAATATTTTCTAGAAAATCAGCATCCAGAAGACCTGCACTACTGAAACAGTCTTTACCTGTTATAAAAACATCAGACCTGATATCAGGCAAACCTACTTAGGAAGAGCATTTGTATTTTACCTTTTCTACAGTGATGATACATCTCGTTCCACTTCTTGTAGTCTCCTCACAACAACCCTGCAAGGTAGACCAACAACCCTACAAGGTGGAATGACTGGCCCATTAGTCTGGAAATGAGCCAGAAGCCAGACTTGTTGTTTTAAGACTATCACAATGCATTCTACACACTTGATCTTGGTTAGTAACCTAGCTCCCTTAGCTAATTGAAATTTCAAGACCATTGTCAACATCTACCCCAAATTATCAACACAGCCAGATACATGCAGTGGTCATCCACCATGCAAAGCTTCATCAAACAGCAATATTTTTTTTTGACAGATTGTGAAAAATTAATAGCAAGGAGGCCAACAAGGCCCTCCTGAGGAGGATGGCAGTGTGACAAAGAAGGTCCAGTTCTGGGTGAATGTTTATCATATCTTAGCCATCTGAGGTCCATTGGAGGTCAAAATGTTGGAACTGACATTCCTATGCACAGAAGCTCAGCCTGTGATAGAGCAGAATGCTAATAGCCCTTTAAAGACATAGATTCTCTCCATTAATAATTCCTCTTAACTCCTCTTTGGATAATGGTCTAAAGAAATTGTCCTGCCCCTTTAAGAACTATTACATCCTGCTTTACCTGGTTATAAGTATTCACATGCCAATACACACAATATCCAGCATTCTTTTCTAATATAATATCATGGGAAAGAATCTGGCTCATGTCACCAGAAGATTACGGCAAAATCCATAGAGACAGACCTTGAGCACCATCCATTTGAAGTTCAGGATTTTGGAACTCCATGATTTCTGTGGCAGAGCAGTCAAGCACATGGTTAACATTATAGTTAACACTACAGTTCCACTTACCTTGGTCTCTTGCTGAACAGAGCGGGATAAATGAGAAAATACTTATAAGACT
This sequence comes from Iguana delicatissima, assembly GCA_948472985.1. Taxonomy (NCBI): domain Eukaryota; kingdom Metazoa; phylum Chordata; class Lepidosauria; order Squamata; family Iguanidae; genus Iguana; species Iguana delicatissima. The sequence continues at coordinate 128,738 of CAOKZL010002193.1, forward strand.
GAGGCTGCAAATCAACAGGATTTCAAAGCACAGAGTTAAACTTTAGATTGTATCACTAGTCTCTTGAACAACACTGTCTGGATTGTTTCCCTTCCTTGGCAAAGTTGCTAAAGCCGGATCAACAAGGACAGCCTGCCTCTAGTCTGGCTTCTTTTTCTTTTCTTCAATTTTTTTTGCTTTCTTAAGGTCAGGAGGTACCTGTATCCATTTTTTTTTAATGATTACAGCCATTCTATGGCTGATTCTAACAAAGAGAAGTATCATAGGGTGAACATATAGCAGAAAGGCTAGAAACGACTTCCAGTCATAACTCTTTTATAAAAGGTGTCTTTTAGAAGCAGGTATTTTTGGTACATGGTGGCTCTGATAAGCTCTTAACTGACTAATTGCTTTTCTTTACCATTCTGACAGGTATATGCAGCGGTTTGGGAAATATTAAATAAACAATTTGGGATTCTGTTTTGCTACATGGTTTGGATCAGACTCTTGCATACATTTGATCAATATTATTACATTTAATAGTTTTTTTTTGAGGGGGGAGGTGGTGTGGGCTGCAAAGCACTTTGCTATTGTTTCGTGTAACCTTGCAATTAGTTCATCAGTTGTCTTTCTCTTATATGGAAAAACAATGTATCAAAATCTGAATCAAGAGTTCTTTAAAACAATCTGGAGTTCATGTCAGTGATTTGTGTGGTTTTTAAGCTAGAGAGGCAGCATGAGCCTCAGGAGATGAGAACAGTTCTTCTGTTCTGAGTATGGCTTTCCCCTTTCTGTCATGTATCATTTTAGTTGCCATGGTCTCATTGGTAAAGGTTGTTATATTTGGCAAACCCAAGACACTTGGCAAGTGGAGCTGATGGAATTTTACACAACTGGTTTGGCTGGGTGTTTCAGTGTCAGTAGACTCCTTTCTTAAGTTCATTTCAGGCTTGACCGTTTAAATTTTGTAAACAACAGAAGTATCTAATAAATCAATCTTGTTGCACAGATACACATGGCACTTAAAAGCCAAGGGTTTCTTTAGACATTTTAAAAAATGGATTTTATACTTTGTAATACACTCACAAGAGATCTATTGTACCACCACCTTTCTGTTCTGTGATCTTATTGCCTCTGGTTGTGGATGTTTGAAGCAGGCTGCTTCAGGTCTCACGAGAGGAGAATTTCTTGCAAGATCCCAAGGCTCCCATGAGATTTTAAATCTCGTGGTATCACCTAAGGCTATGTGAATTTTGCAATGGCAGGCTAGGCATTGTGAGTTGAGAATTTTACTTTGCTACTCAGCATCAGCCCAGCTGGACAGAGGGGAAAAGTGGTTTCATGCCAGCTACAATCCCAGCAGATAGACCCTTGGCATTTGGTATGTAAGGCTAATTGCTGCAGACGTACCAAATGCTTGCAAATTCTCCTATATTTTGTAGATGAAAACTGTCACAAGCATGGCCAAACAACATCAGTGTGGTCAAGATGCCAAATTTCATAATGAAGAAGAACATGCAAGCTGGGAGAGGCTGTAGCAGTTCGCTTTTGCTTGAGACTCGTGGGAGCGGCAAAATTCTGCCCCTTCCTTTCCCCTGAGTGAATTAATTGAGTTCCAACTGTTTTTGCAGTATGAACTCAGGGCTTTAGGTAGGTAAATCTCAGTTACAGCAGAGTGACAGCATCTTTGGCAGGGACTTATCACATTAAGGAGGTTAATGACCTCCTTTGTAAAAGAAACACTTTCCAAACAGTATCCCACCAGGAGAACAACTGAAGAGGCATGATGCCATGTGCTCCATCCCAGCCAAAGATGGTATTACTCTGCTGTAATTGCAATTTGTCTGCCACGTGTGCTAAAGCCCTCAGTCTACAGCAACTGAAATAAGCTGAGGACAAAGGGGGAAAGTGGGAGGAAGAGTGAGAAACTGGGACATTTTAAAAGCAGCTGAAAAAGTGGGACAACAGGGAATTAATCAGGACTGTCCTTACCAAATTGTGACAGTTGGAGGATAAGTACTTGGGGACTGGGTGTAGTGGGAGCATGGGTGCCCATTGTCAAATATAGGATTTGGGGTGACCGTCTCACTGTGATTCAAGACCCACCTTTAGGACCCAAATACAAGATGTTCTGTACAAAATGTAAATACCCCAAATACAAGATGTTCTGTATAAGCCAGGACTCTTAGGAACCTTGTCCATGCCCCATTCCACAACTGGGTAGGAGACAAGACTCCTGTTGTGTTCCTTTTAGACTAACCAGTATTGATCATGATGATTAGCAGGGTATTTATTTATCTATGTATTACTTTTGTATCCTATTAGAGTGCTATAGGTCTTACTTTAAAGAGAACTATTCTCACAGCTATTTGACCCAAGTTTGCTTTAAAGGGAAAGAAGCCTACAAAGGAAGAGCAACAGTAAGGATGTAGGCAGCGGATTCAGGGTCAAGCTAAATGATAAGAGGAATGCATGTTTATACTGAGTAATACATCGCCTTCCTACAATAGGATTTCCTCAAAGATACATGCCACAGTAAACAGACTGGCAAATTAAGCCTATGTTTGCCTTCCGAAGACCACAGAACAAGCTGAATGAGAAATACAGTTATTCTTTTATTTGATTTGATTTTTATCCCTCTTTTCTCCCAATATGGGACCCAAAGCAGTTTAGGTTGTAAATTAAAACAAACTAGCTAAAACCTGTTTGTGCTACTACAACAGATATATTTCCCCTCTTAAGGGAGTGCCTCTTCTAAAAGAATGCTAACGGTTATTGTCTAGTTTGACTCAGAGAATTCACATCCAGGTTTACTTGTTCACAATCTTCTCCACTACAATACTTATATACAGTTGTCCCTCCACATAATCATAGGCCCTTTCCACATGAGGCTGGTGAATTGGTTCGTTCTGTTTCTTACCGGATTTTCTGGGCTCGAAATAAGGTGGACTTTCCCTCATTTCCTTCTGCACAGCTACTGCGTATGTTCCATTCTGATTTGGAGGAGTGCGAGTTCATGAATCCACCCTGCCTCTGCTGTGGCCACTCCCGCTACTCCCCTCACCCCGCCCTGTTGGCTGTGATTAGCCCCTCTTTTTTTTAGTATGTCATTGTGTACGTGCGTATGTGCATAAGTCCATCGGCCTTCCCTTGACCACCAGTTTGCAAATGTACGTGTCTGCACGACTGTGAAAGTACGAATCAGATCGATCTGGGAAATTGGAAAACCAATTTCTTCCGGTTTTCAAATAGCGTGCTTTACCACCACATGGGGGCGCATTTAGTTGGAATTACATGCGGAATGAAGGTAAATAAACCAAACCTAGTCTGCTCCAACGTGCAGAAGACCTCTGTGGCAAGACGCATTGGCCCACCTTAATAACCGCATGTGAAAAGGACCTAGATTTGATTATTTGTGAGTTTCTCCAGCCCCTCTCCCCTTCTCATCCCAAGTGCCTATTTTCCAGGGGAACCTTTTCTCTCAGTGGTTCTGATCAGGCCACACAGCCCGTTAAAGACCCACCTCTCATCCCCCTCCTCTTCTATCAGCTGCTGTCTGGGCAGCTAAGGGTGGCTTGCACCCTAATTTCTCAGCACCATGAACTCTCTCCTGATGCCCCCCACACCCAAAGAAGGAGATGAGAGAGAAAGGGCATTTATGTTGACCCACCTTCCCTTCCCTTCCCTCTCATTTCCTTGAACTGGCTTGGACCCTGGGTGCCCACTCTCCCCACCGTGCCTATGGCCCTTTCCTGCAGACACACACACATGTTTTGATATTTGCAGTTTTTCCACTTTTGTGGAGGTCCTGAGTCCCCCAGCAAAAGTGGAGGACAAACTGTACACAGTATTTACATTTCAATTAGGGGTGAGGAGCCTCCATATATTGTTTGTCTGCAGCTTCCATCTCCCCCACACCATGGCAATTTCAGTACATTGTTGTGAACTTTGAGGTCAAATTTTTTAAATGAAAATATTTTTGCCCTCCCCAATTCCCCCCCGCCATTTTAGGCCCAGGATAGATAATTATTCAACAGGAAGCCAAAGTCTGAGTAATTTCCTTTTCTGGATCTATGGTGCCACAGGGAGTATCAAAAACATGGCAAGGTTGCCCCCTACAGTCCCTAGGGAGCATTTGGAGGCATCTTGAGAGGCATTTCTTTTCAGGGGGTACAGAGGATGCCTCCAAAGTCCTCTGTTGGGCGTTGTGCTCCCCCCAGTCCATGACAGTTGTCCACCCCTGGGCGCACTCAGACTCATGTCTTTGTGATGTTTTGAATTACAACTGTAAGCACCCATCTGTTGAAAGTGCTGTCTGACTCAACTGTAGGCCAATCAAGAGAGGTCTTTCTCTTGATCATGCGAGCAAAGAAGAAACCTCTTGTAAGAAGTGAAAGATGAACCAACAAGATGAACCAAGAAAAACTGTTGTCTTTCTGTAAGCAGACAGAGACCCTTTTATTCAACTTTGGCATGCAAACTGGTCTGTTGTTGTACAGAGGAGTGACTGTTAACTGCTCAAGTGCTGGATCAATCTTTTATTTGGGGGGCTTTAATTGATAAGCTTTTATGTTGTTTGTTTATTTGTTTAAATCATGGATTGGTTATATAATTTTGCTCAGCTGAGTAGTGGAGAAGAGCCTAACAAACTGATAAAGATCGTACGTTTGGTTTCTTGCGTAGTGTCCTTTCCCTGGTTTTGGTGGTGAGAGTAATTCCTGCAGTAATACATAATGATCTTGTATAGCTGTCTGCATTTTAGAGTCATAGCTGAAGGAGCATCCGATCAAACAGCAAGCTGAAATGATTAAACCTTTTTTCACATCCATTTAACACATTGTATTTCTAGTTCAAGTCTTTTCATGTGGGTTGTTTGCTTCCAGACTCTGCTGGGGGACGGGAGGAGATCAGTTGTGAAATACTGCTACGTATGGATTATTGAACTGCATTAAGTACTAATATCAGTGCACACATGATGCTCTTTTTAATGGGTTCTTTGCAAGTTGCCACACAATGGGAGAGGAAATGAAGTGCTTGCATGTGGTAGAGTTCATCTTGTCATTTCCAGTAACTAACATCTGATAGTCTCCCATTCCTTCTACTTTATTTATACCTCTTTAGTGCTAGGTCTTCCCATTGCCACCCCAACTCTTCCTGCTTCTGGCAGAAGCCCTTTCCCTAATTGCACCATGAACTCTGATCTTATGTCCTCCTCTGCAGCCTTCTGCTAAAAGTCACACCTAGGAAGGAAGACTACCCCCTCCCATAGCCTAAATGGGTACTGCTGTATTTAGGGTGTCCATATATTCTCCTTTTCAAAATAAACCCCACTGTTTAAAGAAGTGTTAGAGGAGACAGAGTTCTTTTCAGAGATTTGTTTGTCCAGTCCAGCTCAACATAACGAACCATAAGAGGAGAGAGAAGGGCCTTGAAGTCACCCACCAAAAAGGAGATCTGGGATTATTATTTAAAAAAAAAAAACCTCAGCAGGTTCACAAGTCATCTGGCCAGTTTTCTTCTCTGTGGTGATTTCCATTAAATACTGCTATTTAAAAGATTTCTAGAATTGGAAACTAAATTTGCACAAATGTATGGAATGTCACATTTGGAATGTCGCCTATTCCTTAGCAAATGCAAATTGTTTAATACTACTTTTGAGCTCTAGCAAGGAATTCGAGCCATGTAAAACCAGTCAACCCAGCTAAATAGTCTCACAGAACCTCTCCAGCCAGGAAGTAGAACCTTTGACCATCAAGATGTTTTGGATATCAACTCCTAGAAGCACCAGCAAGTGTGGGCAATGTTAAGGGATATAATAGGAGTTGTATTGAGAACATCAAAAGCTCTCCACTCAGCCTGTGAAAACTGGAGCCTATGCACAGGACTTTAAGTGGTATAGTGACTTTGGGTTATTGTATTATGTAGAAATCCCCATAGTTATCACACCTGACTCCACGGGTAAAGTTGCTTCATAAGCCCCTCTTTGTCAGCTGCCCACTCAGTTGTTCTCCATCAGTGCTGCAAAGATAAGATTCAAAAGAGGCATGTAGTAGGAAAGGCAAGAATATTTGAAAGTATTTTTAAAATGACCAATTTGGGTTTCCTGAGAGCTGAGAAACCCTGAAAAGGCAAATTCTACACTGGTGAGTATCGTCATTGTTTGAGACTTATTCTATGTGAAAAATGCATATGGGGGTTTTGGCAGAGGAAAATGTGTTTTCTGTGAAGGCAAATTTTCTGTGCAGAAAACTTGTTTTCTGTGCAAAAAAATGGGCATTTGAAAATGAGCTTTCCAAAACTGCCCTGCAGTGAAGAGAAAAATGGTAAAATTATTAGTTTTTGTCTAGAAGAGTTAAATTTATGAAGATTTGCATTCTTTGTATGTAGCATCTCTTAGAGCCATTAGCTGCTACAGTTACCTGGAGACTTCTTACCTAGTGGAGCCTCACAGAGGGATTCCTGTGTGTACTACAATTTTGTGATTGCACCATGTTTTGGATCAAACCTAGAGATTTTATGTATAGCTAGATGACAAGCAGATTTCTTAAGTCATTGCAAAGTCTGAGAGTTTTGGAATTGCATACATGAATGTTTATGAAGTTCCTTTGTTTCACTTTCACTGGAATCCCCTATCCTGCACTAGTTTCTATAGTAAATACGTTATACAATAAAGCTTCAGTGTTTTCTTTATTAGAAAGATAGGAATGTTTGATAGAACATTTGTTTAATCTCACCATGGATCTGGTTTTGCTTATTACAATAAGCAAAGAGCTACAAGAGCATCAATTACTGTTGGAGGCATGGAAGGAAGATGGACACTTTCCGGCTCATATGTGCACATGCTAACAATTTTCAAAAGCCATCTATGAAATGCTCCCACATTCTCCTGTAATGCAGAATGAGGGCAGTGATTTACTACGAGGAGGAAAACAGGAACAGCTTGAAAAGTTCTGTGTTGTATAGTCTTAATTAGGAACTTCTTAGAGACAGCTTGAGACTTGAGTGCTCTCTGGTGCAGTTAGGTAATTTTATCCTTTGGGAACTTAAAGTAGGAAGGCTGTGTGTATTACATTGCAGAAGACAGTCCTGCTGTTTGAAGACATCCTTGACTAGAAGGTATACTGACTAGGAGATTCTGGGAATTACAGTCCCCAAAACAACCCTTTCCTGCTCTGCTTCAGACCAAGTTCAGTTTAAAGATGAAAACTCATATGAAAGCTAAACAAGGACCTTAAAGTTGCCCACGCGCACTGAACCACCCAGATAGTTGATTAAGGTGACCATAATATGCAGGTCCTTTGGTCACATTTTTACCCACTGTGGCAAGCTATATTGTATACACTAAATGTATACCTTGGGTTATGAAGTAGACATGTTCCTGGACAGTATTTCTTTATCAGAAGATTTGGTAGCAGAAGCAGAAATAACATGAAAAGGAGAGAGAGAAAGAGGTTTTTAAATCACAAAAAAGAGAGAGAGAGAGCATTTTAGCATGTTTTAGCAAACTTTTGATGCAAAATTAAAAACATACACACATGAAATGAGACAACAGGTCAGGTAAGCCTTCTAGAAGTAAATAGAATCATTTTAAAGCTTCAAGAAATCATTTGAAAGCTTCTTCCAAAATTTATCCAGGGATGATTTCTTCCCCCTTTCACCAGCATCCGCTTTTCTTATGATTTCCATTTTGACGGCTGGACTAATAGAACTATACTTTTTAAAAATGCTGGGAGAAGCTGGTGAGGCAGACCTATCTGCTCTCCTCTATTTTCTCTATTTTGCTACTCATACGGCTGCTTTTTACCTTGCAGGCAGAGAGCTAGAGTGGTGTAGTGGTCTGAACGCTGAATTATAAACCCGGATACCAGGGTTGAATTCCCTGCTTGGCCATGGAAACCCACTGGGTGACCATGGGCATGTCACACACTCTCAGCCTTAGAAATGTCCATGATAGATTTGCCTTACAGTCACCATAAGTTGGAAACAATTTGAAGGCATACAACAAGAGGCCATTTCCCTTCTTGGCCATGTGAGGAATAGAAACAAAATGCAATAAAAAACAAGTAATAAAATTTCAACTCCATTAGCAACAGAAAAGTAATTTCCCTTGAGATTCAGCTGTCCCTGTCCTGTGCAAAGCTCCTTTCTTAGACAGGAAACATTGAAGGAGTCTCTGTGTGGAAAAACTTTTATGTGGTGTTCTCACAGGCTTTAGAAGTCTGCAATAAATATGCTGATATTTGTCACCACTTGGAAATGCCACTTTTAATAACTATGGCTTTCAGAAGCACATAGATGACACAGCCATCTATTTTGAGAATTTTAGTCTGAACTTTAAAGATTTCCAAGCTCTGGCAGTTTTCTATGAGCATCTTTCAGCTTGGAAAAAAACTACCTTCCTTTTGTTATTTATAGAGCAATGCCTCCTGATGAGGAAGCAGGCAATGGTTCTCACATTCAATCGTGGCATGCTAATATTAATTAATTTATCAATTATGATGTGGATTTAGCAGACTGTGCTGTTGGGGCTACAAGTCCCCTGCGTAATCTTGCTTTTAATTCAGCTTGATTCATTAGTGAAGAGGTGTCAGGAGAACATGTTAATGCATGCTTCTGTTTGTTTTCTCCACTTGAATGCTAGATGTAATGGTTGAATTTAAATCTCCTGAATTAACAAGATACAATAATCTTCCAGCAAAGAGGGGCTAATGCAGAAACATGCACTAAGAAGAATGGTGCCATGGAGCTTTTTGACTGCTTTCCAGAACTGAACTGGCCCTCCTTCAGGCAGAATGAAGTAGCCATCTCAGAAAGTAGATGGTGGTGAGGTAGGAGTCACAAAGTACTGGAGGTGAAAACTGCACGTACTATGCAGCCTGGCTGGTTCCCCCTAATGGGACATGCTTGACCAATGTTCAAGAAAGGATATTCTTACAGGAGAATAAGAATTCTGACCTACTCCCTCATGAAATTTTCTTTCAGTCTCCAAATTTCTAGCATTGTACAGTGACACTGAAAATCATTCTCACCTCAAACCCTCATATCTATTTTGTTCTCATTCCCTTGGTAACATTGCTGGTTCCTTTTCTTTGGTTGCTTAAACTGTATTTCTAAATACTTGAAGGTTTAAGTTACTGCAATGCTAAAAAATTGAAATTGAAGAAAATTTCATGCGGAGTGGGAAGAATTATTATTACCCTCATTTTGCCCTTTGTGTAGCTATACTCCTGGATTCAACTGCCAATCCAGTTCGCTTGTTACTCCACTGGAAAAATCCTAGCTCGGGGTCTACAATTTTGATATTAAAATATGATTCCGTGTGCCTGAGAGGTCACCCAAACGAGCACGTAGGCAGGCACGGTTGAAAGACTGAAAACCAGGTCAGGCCAGTAAAATCCCAAGTCACGTAGCCCCAGGAGACCTCAAGGTACGTAAACCCCCAATAAACAAAGGGTCCTCAGCCCCGAGATGCTGACTTGAGGGGCTTAGTGTGTCTGCCCCAAGTTGAGCAAATATCCTATCAAGCGAGGGCCATTTGCATGAAGCCACACCACAAACAAACACAGCCGAAGATCCTGAGACTTTGGCAACACCTTGCAATCCCATCACCCAAGGGAAATTACCATTGTGGAGCTTTGTTATTGCTCCAATACCCATTGTTCTCCCCGGGAAAGGATTAGTCCTCCAGGTACTTTTTCCCCTACAAATAGTCCCAGTTTTTGAGCATTTCTTTGAATCGCTCCTAGTCTTCCCAGCGGACTGTTGCTCCATCTGTTGAGTAATCCTCTCAGCCCTCCTCGTACTGAGTCTCATCTCTCCGCTACCTTCCAGACCACAGACTTCAGGACAAGGTGCAGTATTACCCGAGCTACACCCTTTCAATACTCCCCTGTCCAATTTCCTCTCTTTTACTTCTTAATAGATCTTGAGTGAGTGAGTGCGTGAGTGCGTTGGTGCATAAGGCTTGTATTCAATAAAATCATTTATTGGACATCTTTGTTTGGTTTTTGGCTTGGTCTGACCCCATAAAAACTGGGTAAAAGACCCCGCTAGGTTACCCTGCCTCTGGCATTGCTATAGCTCATGCTCTGGCTAGTTTCCATTCCCCATCACGTGGAGCACATTGAGGTGTCCCCCAAGGGACCCCCAAAATCAGGGTAATTGGCTTCTGTATTTGAAAGGTGGAGGGGGTGCCATCTTTTGTTTCAGGCAGCAAGATATCTTGAGCCAGTTGTGCCGTCTCCTCTGTGTTTTTACTGTCTGCTCTAAGATCAACTCCATCCCCAAATTGTACTGGGTTGGATTGGGAAGAGTATGCTAACAGTCTGCAGTTTTCACCTGCTGCCTGTTCTTCCTGGAGACTCACCAAAGTCTAGACCTGAGCAGGTACTGGAAGGTAAAGCCTGAGCTTTTAGGGCAGGTTTCCAATGCTCATTTTAAAGCCCAGTTCAGATTCCTTCAATATGCTGAATAGCCATGCTGTCAATTAAGGGACCAAATGTGAACACCAGGCTCTCCATGATGATACCTGGGACCCTGCCAAATTGATCCTCCCATTTAAACAAATTGATTAATGCAATGATATAATTGTGGCCCCTGTGCAGTTGAAGCCCAGTATGGAGCACCCATTTCAGGTGCTGTTTCCTCTGTGTGGTTGTGTCAATAGATTGTAGTTCATGTAGTGCATACTTTATGTTCCAATAGAAGGGGGTTTGAAAGTATAAGGTAGAAAGAAGTCAATAAAGGAAGGAAATTTGTACAGGTATTGTGCAGTACTTGGACTGTTTACTTTTTATTAGTTTTATACTCAAAATTAACTTTTCCCAGGCTTTGATAATCTGGTATCATTTTGTTAGAGAGCTGAAATATTTTTTGCTGCTAGTCTGTGCTATAATTTCCTGAGAGTCCCTTGAGGAAAAAAAGACTTTAATTTTATGCCTCATTTTTATGCTTCATTCATTATACTTCATTTATACCTTAGTGATTCTGAGCTGCCTTGGTCATTGTGAGCTGAGCAACGGGTTGTGTGCTCCCCCATTTCTGTAATATATCTCTCTCCTTCACCCTGCAGCTTCTCTTGCTGTCTACACTTCCTGATTTCAAAATAAAGGAGTTTCTTCATGATGTATTCTCTTCTGTTTCAACTGAAATGGGGAAAGCTGAGAAGGCTGCAGACTGTTGGAGTAATAGTTGTACAATGCAAGAGTGGATATTTACATGGAAACCCTGACCACTGAATAACTAAGGTAAGCAGACATCCTCTTCTTGAGAACGTCACTGAAATTTTGCTCCTGAAAAAAGTGCCTTGAAAGCAATTTCTTTTCTTTTGAATTGAATGACAGTGAATTTTCAGGATGGGTTGAATTAAAAATTAAGAATATATCCTGAGTTAGAAAGAGTTACATTTCTTTAACTGAGGAGCATTGGGTCCATCCATTACAACTGGCTGGGGATTCTGAGGATCCCAAAAAGGAATGTTTCCAAGCTCACAAGCATTCTAGTGTATTTGTTCCAATTTAACTTTCAAGATTCCTGGTGTTAGTTTGGGGAGGATGCTAGAGTTCTTCCATTGACAACTTGCTAGGGAAGGTAAAAGTGACATTGAAACCAGTTTGTCTGGAACATAGATATATCTTTTATATGACTAAAAAGGACAAGTCTTCTTGTCATTTGAAGATAATTGAGGGAGGTTAATCAACCACTTAAAAACATATAATTAAGGAGTCATTCAAACCAAAACATAAAATGATATATGTGTCTGCGCGTCTGTGCCTTCAGGTTGCCTAATGACTTATGGTGACCCATTAATTTAATAGAGTTTTCTTAGGCAAGGAATACTTAGAGATGGTTTGCCATTGCTTTCCTCTGAAATAAAGCCGACAGCACTTGCTATTCATTGGCACTCTCTCTTGCAAGTACTAACCAGGGTTCACTGGTGTACCAGGCTCAACAGCACCAAGGGCAAGGGAATGGGGCGAGCGGCTATGGGGTGGGCTGAGCGGCGGTGGGCAGGGGAGGGGCGAGTGGAAGGGGGGAGAGGTGGCAAGTGAGGTGAGTGGTGGAGGGTGGGGGGGTGAGTGGTGGGAGGTAGGGGAGGGATGAGCAGCAGGTGGGGGCAGGCACCCACAACTAATTGGTATGTAGAAATAAATAGACTGGCCTAATTTTCACTCTGAGACAGGATTGCATGTGTTCATTTTATTATGTTTCCACATCAAATCCCAAACTGTTTTGAAAAAAAAATTGCTTGAAAAGATGTGTACCTTTCTCACAATGTAAACATTTACCCTTATATTTATATGCATCTTGGTACATTTCCTGAACTGAAAATTTGGTTGCAAAATTCAGAGAAGAGCAAAGTCTGAAAGATAATTGCAATCCAGTCTGTCTATTAGTCCAGGAGGGGCAGATCAAGTTAATTCAGACAGAAATTTGCAAAGAACTGAATTCTTGAAATCTCTTTGTCGATACTGTCCAAGCATGGATTATGGTCTGCTCATATTTGACAGGTCAGAAGCCAGCTAGGTGCTGGTAAATATTCAGAAGAAGAGATTTAGATGTCAGTCATTTAATATGGACCCTTGGTTATTGTGAAGAATGACACTTTCTCTCTCTATTCCATGGGAGACAACTTGGGGAAATTCTCTTCCTTTACACTTGATCAATGCCTGTTGAAGTTACTGGACCAATTAAGTGTCTTCAAACTGGAATGGGATGCCTTGTTTTCTGATTTGTCCTCCAACCTAGTACCTTCCAGATATGTTGGATTACAGACCGCATTATCCCCAGCCAGCATGGCCACATTGGTTGGAGGTGGTGGGAACTGTGATCCACTACTTCCAGAGCATAGCAGCCTGGGGGAAAATGGTGCTAGACAGCTACAGTTGTGGGGAAATTACAGATTGATAGTATTTCATGCATAACCATACTCCCACCTCATTAAGCAAATATGAAATTGCAGGGATGTGGGAAGATGTAGAACCTGTAATTCTCAGACCTCTTCTGTTAAGCAGATTCTCCCACATCCAGATGTTATGACAGATTAGTTTTTCTAATGGAAATGTGTATCCTCTAATAATCCAGATAACAAGCATGACTCAAACAGCTCACAGGCAAAAAGGGCATACTGTGCAAAAGGTGCCTCTAGGACAAGAAATTTATTTAACTCTCAGATGGTGGAGATAGAGTGCTACAGAACTGGAGAAATTTCTAGAAACATATTGCTGGTCAAGGAGAGGGAAGCACTCATCTTTGCTAAACAGTAGCTGAGTAGAAGTTTCAGAGGGGGAATCTGTGAGTTTATTATATAAGTCATTGGCCCTTTCCACACGGGGTAAAAAAAACGGCTTAGGGCGACCTCATCCGGAGGTCGTCCACACCGTGGGGTGCGCTAGGGCGGTTTGAAAAGTGGAGGTTCCACACCTCAAACCGCCCTAGCGCGGCTGCAAGGGGTGGCACGGCGCGTTTTTTAAAAACCACATTTCACGCTAACCCGTTGCAGCACCCCGTTTGAAACTAGCGTGTCCCTGCAGAGCTGCCCAGGGGCGGGCTTCCGGCTGGCGCGCTGCCCTGATTGGAGGAGCGCTGCCGGAAGTCGCCGGCCGCCATTTTGGGCGCCGCCGAATGCCGCCGAAATTGGCCAGCGTGTGGAGCGGCGAACGCACGCTCCCCGCAGGGATGGAGCAACCCGTTTTCAGGTAAGATCCGTCCCTGCGTGCGCTGCCCCGTTTCCCCGTCCCCCGTGTGGAAAGGGCCATTGTTTGCAAAGATCTAGGGATATTTTCAAAATCAAATAGTGGTGGTTTAACCAGGTGGTCCAACTGGATTTTCTGCAGCCATCACATTGGCAAGCAAGACAGCCCTACATTATTTCTCTAAACTCTATGATAGGTTTGCCTTAGGGTCACCATAAGTAGGAAATGACTTGAAGGTGCACAACAATAACACAACACCTGGTAAATTCACAGAAATGGTAAGAACTGGAAAGGCAGTAGTAAAGGAATTAGATAAGATCCTCCAGTGCAAAGATATATCACTAAATACCAAAGTCAGAATCATCTAGGACATATGTCCTTATGTATATGTGGTTGCGAAAACTGGACAAGTGAGGAAAGCTGACAGGAAGATGATAAACTCATTTGAAATATGGTGCTGGAAGAGAGTTTTACACATACTGTAGACTGCCAAAAAGTCAGGTGGATCTGAAAGCAAATTAAACCTGAGCTCTCACTAGAAGCCAAAATGACTGAGCCTATTCTATATCAGGAAGTGACTCATGGGAAAATGTAATAATGCTTGGTAAAGTGGAAGGCAGTAGGAAAAGAGCAAGACCACATTACAAGGAATATGATGTGTTGCATTACAACTCTAATTGCCCACCCTTTGGACATCCTGTCCAACATAACTCCAGCCCAATGACCATTTCTGGTTTTGTGGTTTAGTATTTTGGCATTTTTTGGAACCTATGTGACCCTCTGAGAAAGAAAATTCACCCTTGGCCCAGCAGAAATAGCCCATCCCTGCTCCATGGGTTGGATTCTGACCCTTTGTGGATTACCCAGTCTTCTGTTTCTAGGGCCATTTCCGCACTAGCCTGTTATAGTGCTATTATTCCACTTTCAACATCCTATGGAATCCTGGACTTTGCAGTTTAGGGAGGAGCCTCAGAGGTTGTGTGTGTTTGCCAACCCCCTAAAGTACCATTGATAAAATTCTTGTATTGCTTCGTATCACTTCAGATGTCATACTTAAGTTACAGTGAATTCTCTCTCTCTTTCTCTCCCTATCTTTTTCTGCCATCCAGATAAATAGAGTGGGCCCTAAGTATCCATTAGGGTTTGATTACAGGACCCCCTGTGGATAGCAAAATTTGTGGATGCTCAAGCCCCATTATATACAATGGTGTAGTAGAGTGGCATGCCTTATATAAAATGGCAAAATCAAAATTTGCTTTTTGGATTTTTTTTATTACTTTAAGCTGTGATTGGTTGAATCCATGGATACATAATTGGCAGATATGACTATATTGACTGTATTGAGTTGTTTATTACTGAGCCTGGACTAATGGAAAGATTGAAGTGTTGAAATGTCGCCTTTATAGACTACAATGATCAGAACTCTCCTGCTAGCTGGCTGACTGACTAGGGGATGCTAGAAATTTTAGCCCATTTTCCCCCCAAAAATCCCATAAATGATGTGCAAACAGGTTTGAACCAGGTCCTTGTGAATTCTGATACCAAGTAACAGGTTCAGGTTAAGATGTCTGAGCCTTCTGTAGGAATGCAACATGTTCCTGCTTGTCATCAGATTTTGATTAGGCCCTCCTTCTGCTGGAAAAGAGTGTGCTCCAAAGAGCAGGCCATACAACATGGTGACTTTCTCCTTTTAAAGTTTGCCAAACTGTCTGCTCAAGCAGTTGAACGAGATGTGAATTTGGCGGGTGGCTGATGCCTCTGTGAGTAACAGCGTGGAAAAAGGAGAGACTGAATATTCCTGGAGGGAAGAAGGCACAGCGTTGCTGTGACCGTTGCTTGCGCATAGCCCATGTGATTAAAAATCAAATCTGAGCTCTGCCTTCAGTCATTTTGCTATATCAAAGCACGTCACCTGTTAACCCAATTTGAAACCAAACAAAGCTGTGCTTCCATCCCCCTGCCACCCCCCCCCCACCCACCCACCTCAGCCAACTCATTCTTAGTGCAGAAACCAATTCCAACCTAAGCAGCTTAGCGTGAGGGATATCTGTGTGTTTTTTTTAATTGTTATTCCATTGCATTGCTTTCTGGTCTTCAGAGCCAGTTAGACTTGTTACAGGGAAATGAACCGATTGGCTGATTAAGCGAGCTCCGTTTCATAAATTATGGCTCAGTATGTACTAGCACGAGCCCTGGGACTGCTGTAATCCCGGGGGCCTGTCTGTTCCTGATTCTGTGCCTGTCTGTTCTGCATCGTGCATGATGTTGCTCTGGAATTTCCTGTCATAAGCAGCCGGCGGTTACATCTCCAGAAGGACTCTGTGAGTAACTCTGACTTTTTAAAAACTTTCTGGTTGATTGCACACTTTAAACAGGAGCTCATTGACTAGGCAGTTACCGTAATAATGTGAGAGGCTCCTTTAGTGGCCCTGGGACTGCTTTGTCTTTGTGAATTAACTTTGTACTTAGCAGTCTGAGAGGGTTAACCTGCTGGTGTGCATGTATGTTGTATGTATGTGTGTATATATATATTTTGCATGTGCTCCCCACAGTGGTGTTTTATGCCTTCTTTCCTTCTCTTGTTATGAAAGATTGGAGATTACTCTAAACTGCACATTTTCCATACTGATGCTTGTTTGGATAAAAGGCACATCATGCATTTCTCTTGTGAAAACATTTCCTGTTCTTTGGGTGGTGCTGAATGAAACTGTTGGCAGGGGATGGGTGACAGCATGTGATGTCAAATGCTTTGGAAAAAAAGCCAAACTTTCTTCTTTGCAATATGTACATGTAGCCTTCAATAGTTTACAGTGAAGCCTGAATCGACATGTTTATGATACAATGCTACTTTAGACTTGCTCTGTTAATGCCAGGAGCAGTTTAGAAACTTGGCTGATTTACTTCTGAGTGAGTATACATAGTATTGGAGCCTGTTATGAGAGTGGGGTGCATAACATCTCTCTTAATGTGCGTGATATCAAGAACTATGATCAGCTTAACATACTGTAATAAGTGCCTAGGGGAAACTTTTCAAAAAACATGAAAGCTGCTGCATAGAGTTTGCAATATAAGGCTACAGTCATTAGCACATATACTAGGCTGCAAGTCTAGTGTATGTCCAGAGAATGTGTACTCTGTTATAAGGGAATGACAGAGCAGTGAGAGTTACAGCTATAATCTACACTTTTTGCATTTCCTGACCTGACTGAGAGAGTTCTTCTGAATGGGGCTGACCTATTGATAACCAAAATATGTTATTACTTCTGCTTTGATGCTGAAAAAAAAAAATCATTGGCTGACTCAAAAAAATTAAGTGGCAAAAAGCAATAGATCGGTTGGGATTCTTTTTTTCTTCTCCTCTCCAGCTGTTGCTTTTAAAAGAAATATCCTGTACAAGGTAGGTGGCCGAAATTTGGGGAACTTTGTTTACAATTGCACAGTTGACAATGCTACACAATTGTAAGTATAGTTCCATCTGGATTCTGCAACCACAGTGACTCTGATTAAATATGTCCTGTCTCTATGCATGAGGATCGAGGTTGCCCTGCACTCTGGTGGAATTATCTCCAAGAATCCCATATTGGCCAGATATTGTTGAAATTTTCAAATGCTACCACAAAATCCATTTTCTGTTTCAAGTAGTAGAAGAGAATGAAGTTGAACAGTGCTTTGCATATAATGCTGTGTTGGAACTTATTTTCCAAGAATAAACCAAAGTTTTTTTTTCTCTTTCTAATACATAGAGAAACCTGCTATGCTTTGTGGTAATATTTTTGGAGAGGATTTCCTTTAAGTGCCAGCTTTTTAAAAATGTAGTTCAGAGCAGGGGTATGCAAAACTGGCAGGTCTAGAGTCCATTTTTTTGTGCCTGGAATCTTTTGGAGAGGTGCTTCTTAGGTTATCTGATGTGAGGGAATTGACAGTTCTTGTTTTCCTGTTTACCAGGAACTTGTACTAAACTTGTGCCCATTGGGTACAATTGCGTTTTCTTTCCTGGAAGCTTGCCAAAGACCAGCAGCCAGTGACTCAAGGGCTGGCACCAGTCCATGGACCACAAATTTGAGGGGCACTGTCCCAGAGTCCACATAGATTTCCCCAAATGCCTCCCCAAGCCCAGCAACCTCAAAACCTCAAGAGAAAAAAAATCTAACTGGAATTCTGCTCCTAGTTTTGGAAAACGATCATTTTTTTTTTTAAAAAAATGTCAAATGGTACAAGCAATTTAAAAGATGAATTGCTTTTCTGGAAAGTTTTCACAAGAGTCAATTCTCTTTTTCTTGGGCCAGGAACAGGACGGTCCAGGGAGTCTGGAGAAGTCAAGGGAAGTCAAGCTTTTTGGGGGGATGCTGCATATGGTCCAGGGACTGCACGTTGCCTACGTCTGATTTGACATTTGGTCAATTTCAACTAATATTTGTCCTTGCTCCCCTTAGCAAATCTGTGAATCTATTCTCAAATTAACAGATGCATCTAACAATAAAGATGAAAGATTAACTTTAAAGATTCTGCTATGATGATTGTAAACACTAAAAATTATTCTTTTTTTTCTTTGTGTTTTAACAGGCTGTTGCCCAGTGAGATTTATGCTAAATGTTCTTGATCACCTAAACAATTCCTTGGTGTGATACAGAAAGGTCACCCATATACATGTATCGCTTTGCAAAAAGTTTTTCCTCTCAGAATGCTACTTTTAATTCTTTTATGAGATACAAATTGTAGGTCAACTTCCAGCATGAAAGTATCAGAAAGCGAATGAGAGGGCTGCACTCATAATCCAGTTTTTATTATATGAGCTATAATATATACAAAATAGTCTACATTCCTGTAAGATAACGAACATAACCATTTATAAAACTGTGACTATAATTCTGCCATTAGAAAGTCTGTTAGGGTAGTGAAATGAGCAGAACAGATAGATTATATCAAATTGCTCTATGAATCAACGAGACATATATCATTGTAATTGCTTGACTTCTCTACACTGTTAATTAACAGTATGGTCTGTGCTGCATTTTAGTCCTTCTAGATTTCTTTTTGCAGATTGCTCCTGAAAACCAGTAGTGCGGTATCCAGTCCATTTATACAGGGTAGAGATTCCTGTGCTGTTGTTGGTCTAACCAATTCTCATGACTTCTGCTGGATGAGGTATATTCCAGGGATCCATTCCTACTGCAATCATAGTGCTATGGCGCTGCTTCAACTGCCATGTCAGTCCTCTGAAATGTGGAGTTTCGAATGGGGCATGCCTCACTGAACTACAGACTCCAAGTTTCCATGGGATGTTTACATGGCAATTAAAGTGCTATAATTGTATAAGTGAAATGGGCCCCTAATAATAAATGGGCCTTGCAGAGATGTCAAAACTGACTAGATGTAAGACAAAGACAGTGGTCAGGACTGAAACAGATGATGTGTTCAAAGTTTGTATATAGTTGTTTAGTTTTTTCTTTAATACCAGAAGCCAGAGGGTCCTTTAATAAGGGCCAGGTTCTTGTCTGAGGGCTAAGGGATGGAGAGTAAAACATTCCCCATGGTCCTGGAAAAAAAAAAAAACACTTTCACGCTTTCTTATGGAAGTCACTGTTTGCCCTGTGAGGGAAGCTACCATTGGTGCCAGTTATATTCACAGTGGGCCTCAGTAGTGTTGCCATTTTAAAAGAGCAGGTCCCCCTTTGCTCCAGAATGTTCATAATGGCTTGTGACATGGACACACCGGTAGTGGCATGAGTACTACAGTTTCGTTCTCCTCCCACTGCTAACAAAGGTGGGCAAGATTTGAGCAATTCAAATTTTTGTATGCTCCGACATTATACATGAAATTCTGTGTGTAGTGAAGAGGCACAGCACTCACCTAAGTATGCACCAGGGGAAAACTGTTGCCATTGGACAGCATGTCCAGCTGCTTCTTTGTCTTACAAAGTCAGTGGTGAATTTCAGTTGGGCATGAATCCCAACATTAATACAATAAAACTGGGGGAATAAAAACACCACCCAGATTTTATGACAAAGTAAAACAGTATCACCATTGCCAGGGTCCCAGGTGGTAACTGAAACACAAAATCGAAAAGGCCTGGAGAAACCAAACTCTCTAGCTGGCATCAAAAGGACATCAAATTTAATGATAAATGAGCTCTCCTAGGGGAAGTGTTCAAAAACAGTGGGCTGTTCACACCCCATAATTATAGTGCTATATTCCATTTTAGTTGCTACGGCAACACAAAGGGGAAACTAATATGGCTTTGCTTGGGCTAAGTTAGGAAAATGCTTGCCACCCTTTACAATTGTGTGCCTCAGTTTCAGGGACTTTTCTTCCTGGAAAACAAGCACTAGAGCCTCACCAAACTACAAACCTAAGGATTCTTTAGGATGCTTCCTTTGTAGTTAAGGTGAAATATGCCAGTGGAGTTATTTAGTGTCTGAAAGGCCCCACATGCCACCATCAGGAAGACTCTATTACATATACTGGGGTCTACTTCATTTCCAAAGTAAGAGGTATCTGATGAAAGGTCTTCCTAGAAGACCACAGCATCTAAGAAGGCAATAGCAACAAGAATTTCTTAACAGTGGAAACATCTAAACTCAGCCATAAGTGCTTTCATGCATGTGTAGCTTGTATATTTATTGTCATATATTTATTTTATTTTTAAAATGGCTACAGGGGCAAAGGGTTCATGGTAGCAGGGAGCAAGAGAGTGCAGATATTAGTCTGCTTGGCTTCTTGCCTTTATTATTTGCCCGAGGCTCATTGACTTACGTGTCCTGTATTGTAACTTAATCAAGGGCTTGGCCCTTCTGCAGCATGTGAAGCTTGGGAACTACTCTGGTCAAGCAGCCCATGAGGATACATTTAAAATAGACTGTCTACAGAAGGGATGGGAAAACTGTAGCCCTCCAGATGTTGCTGGCTGCAGTTTTTGCTAATGCTGCTTACCCCTGGCTAGGATGGCTGGAGTTGTTTAGAATTACACTCCAACAATGTGTAGAGAACTACACTTTGCCCACTTCGAATGCACAGGAAATATGGTACAGTCCTGAGATGTTCTCATCCCAAGTTAGATTAACAAGATAAAGCACATTTTGGTAACCTTTCTACTATATATTTCTACCCACCTGTCTTTCATAAGCTTGACATTTGCACTACGTTTAGTCAGTTTGCTTTCGTTCAGTTAAATAACTCAGAACCGCCTTGAGATTCCTTCTTATTCCTTAGAATCAAGCTATGAATCCTTTTGGTTTATTCCATCCCAGGTGTTGCCCCTTGATACTCCTAGATCTATAATATCTTTGGCATCTATAATGTCTTCGCTTTTGGGCACTGACTGCCTCATTGATTTGTGGGGCTTGATATGAGGAGACTCTTTGATACATAACTCGAAGGTGCTCAGGACTATATGAGCTTTCAGCACTCTCTTCACTAGTCTTTCCTTCCTTCTCTGGTTCCTAATCTAGCTTTTGAGGGCTAGAACTTCTCTATCTCTTCTATGTTTGAAATCTGTCCCCACACTCTTGCCTTGTGCTCCCACATGGCTGGGGAAATGGTTGCTTTTTTCGTAGGGGGATGCATGAAGGAGCTACAAGGGATACAAACTGAATGTGTATCATGTATTTGTTAGCTTGCTGACTGGGGTGACCTGAGGTTGCTGTATCTCACAGTAGAACAATGTGCCATTTGGGGTTATGGGCTACATAGCTTTCTAAGTTCGCCCTCACAGTTTCTTCAATGCCCTTTTGCTCCTTATTTGATTAATCAAAATTCCTCATCTTTGAGTTTGTTTCCTAATCTTTATTATTAGTAATTGTTTCCCTTTATAGTGCTAGGGTACTAATCAAGCTGCTTCTTTCTATAAAGATTTATTGTAAAATAAAACCAGCATTGGTTCCTCTTAATCTTTGTGGCATGAGCTAATTTCCCCAATTTGTCAATGTGCAGTGCAGTATTGACTGCATCACACAGGAGATGTGAGGAATCCATCCCAGAAAATGATTAATGTGGATTTATTTTACTCTCCATTGCCCAGGCTTGACACAGATTGGGTGAATTTTGCACTCTAGAATCTGCACATGGCCAGATGGGTTTGGATATATTTGATAAAACATGCACATTTGTAGATGGGTACATTTCAGATGCGTTCAGAAATGCAGCCCAAACAAACTTAATTCAATGCAAGGTTATGCCTGGGATCCTACTGAATCAAACTGCCCACACAGTGGGCTGTAGCACAATTTTGGTGTTCATGCACAAAAGGATCAAATATCTCCTCATACCAGCTCCACTGGCATCCTTATGTGCTTGTCCTCTCTGCAGAATTTGCTGTTTCTTCAGTTCCTGGTTCCTAGGTATTCGTGGGGCCAAGGCACTATAGAACATGTGACTTGGAAAATAACATGTGTGCAACTGTAGTGCTTTGGCTTCAAGGAATCTTCAGAGCCAGGCACAAAGAATCTATGTAGAGTGGAGTAGGCATATACATGTGGTCCGGGGGCTGATTCTCCTCCCTCCAGACACCTATGCAGGCTGCCCCCTGGGGAAAACCCGTGAACCTAAATTTTCCTCTGAAATCCCTCTCGAAACATCCTATCACTTCCTGTTGCCATTATGAGAGGAATGGATGTATCTTGGTAGTACAGAATTCTGAGGTGCTTGTGGAGGATGGAATTGGCAGTATTTTCACATGTTGTCACACATTTGGGAGGCTTTCTGTGTGATATGGCCCTCAAATTGCCCCCAATCATGCCATTTTTTTAAAAAAAGGGGAAGGTTAGAGGGCTTTGTGGAGTGCTGGAGGGCTTCAGGGGCACAAAAGTGGGGTCCAGGGGTCACATGCAGCCCATGGGCTACAGTTTGCCTACTCCTGGCATAGAGCAATGGGAGGTAACAGCATAAGGCTGGGATTGAATAGAATCTTGGCCAGTATGTACAGTTTAAAAAAAGCACTAAAAACATTACACATTTTCAAAAAAAAAATTGCAAAAAATTTTCAAAATAAAAGGGATAGATTTCATCCTGTAAATCTTATGCAGCCAGGGAGAAACATGCACGGATCAGATCAAGAAGTTTCTTCTAATGTTCAGTTCAAATCTGCCCTTCTGTAACTTAAAACAATTAGGCCTGGTCTTACCCTCTGGGGAAACAGAGAACACACATTCATCCTCCTCTCTGTGAATGTGAATATTCAGCAGCAAACGAAGCCTAAGTACACATCTTGCAGTACTCATTCATCTAAATGAACATTGCTCCTGCCAAAGTGTGTTGGAAACTTCCTACTGTTCTCAACAAATGAGGAACAGAAAACAATGCTTTGGTTGATAAATAGCATAACTCTGACAGTTTGAACTTGTAGCATTCAAAATCTGGCCTTTTCCACATGGGGTTTTTGAAACAGTGCGGTCCCTCCTCCAAAGAGGAGGTCTGCACCTCAGACCGGACTGGGTCGGACCTATTTAATGTAGATCTGCACCTCAGTCCAGTCCAGAATGACCCCAAGTGGTCGTCCAGTGTGCTTTTGAAAGACCTGATTTTTCTGGTCTTTCAGAAGCATGGAGCGTGCCACTGCGAGCCTGCTCCCTTATGCAGATTCTCAGGCTCGCACCAATGTGAGCCTGCGATCTGCCCGGGGGCGGGCTTTAGGCTGGCGAGCTTCAGTGGTTGGTCGAGACCCTCGACCAACCAGAAGCCACCATTTGGGATGCTGGAGCAGTGCGTATTGATGAGCATGCACTACTCCGGAGTGCCGTGGACCAGACTGGGGAGCCGAAAGTTCCAGTAAGTAGCAGCGTGGGGCGATTCCCTCACCCGGTGTGGAAAAGGCTCTGATTAAGTTTTGGAGTTTACATGTCTTGACTGTTTGCTTCAGAGGTCCTTGGTATCAAGCTAGAGAACTGGGTTTGAATAAATGAGGTGTTTTTAAAATGTCTATTGTTTTTAAGATATGGTGTATTTTCCTCCATAAGCTTCTTATGTTTGAGAGGCATTGTGCTAGTGCATTAAAAATGTGAATTATCATTACTTTTTCTGTCTACAAAGTATGCATATCAAGATAGAGTTTGTTGTCAAATGTTTTTGAAGCACCTCTCCCTAGTCATACAGATATGCCTTTTTCTGCCTGTTACAGTGCTCTGTAATAAATGGACTACAGCTGTGTCCTTGTTCATTTTGCAATCTCTTCCTGGTCAGTTCCTGTTAACCTGTTGCAGATAACAGCAACCTTTCTAGTGGTTTTCAAAGAGCTATAGATGCCAAATGTTATTTTGCATGTATAATGTGGCCACGTATACATCAGCAGTAAAGTGAAAATGCTTCCTTATATGAAAGGTTCATGCAAAACCTGACCATACTGATGTGTATGGATACCTGCAAATTTTAAAATTATTTCTATCACTTAAAAATAAACACAGTTTATCTCGCCGCACTGGGGAAGACTGTAACTGAGAGTTTTGGTGTGCTAGGTCTCTCTGCAGTTCAGGTGCTTTTGATGAGGAGTTTCAAGGCCCTTGTTCTCTTTTATTCTGTTTCTTACTCTATGGCCATTTCCACACTAGACTGTTATAGCGCTATTATTCCACTTGCAACATCCTATGGAATCCTGGGCTTTGCAGTTTAGGGAGAGGCTGGGCGGAACAGTCTTGTGTGGAAATGGCCTATGAAGCAGAACTGGTCTGGAGAGCTCTTCACTAAATGGAAGACTGTCCTATACCCAAAAGAACATACAGCCATATGAGAGATGTGAACGTTTGCATTTTGTGTTACTTGTCTTTGGATGGGAGTGGAGATTGAACACCACTCTTGAGTCGTAGATAATTTCTTGATCTGACATTTGGTATTCTTTATTGATGTCCAGGCACTCTTGGCTTTAGGATGTATGGATGAATGAGAGGGATGGTTTTCATTTGCTACTAGGTTCCTTGTAGAGAGCCAGTTGGTGTAGTGGTTTGAGTGTTGGTCTATAACTCTAAAGACCAGGATACAAATCCCTGCTCAGCCATGGAAACCTGGTGGGCAATCTTGGACAAGTCACTTTCTTTCAGCCTTAGAGGAAGGCAAAGGCAACCCCCTTTTGAACAACTCTTGTCAAGAAAACTCCATGATAGGTTCTCTTTAGGGTCATCATAATTTGGAAACAACTTGAAAGCGCACAATGACAGCAATCTTTGTCAGCTGGCAGACAGAGATCAAATCCAATCTAACAGTTATCATTGTCAGGAGCCTTCAAGTCATTTCTGACTTATGGCAAGCCTATGATGAATCCATCATGGGGTTTTCTTGGAACACAATACAAAGTATCATCTGATTAGGAAACTGATTAGCTTTATTCAGATAATAAAACTATTTAGAATCAAAGTGAGTATAATCAATATTGTAGAGGGAAGAAGCTGGATCATACCCACTGGCATCACACTGTGACCTCTACATATTGACCCTGTTGTTCCCTAAATCAAATTGATACACATATAAGCTGTTCCTGCACAGATGCTGTTTGATCCCAGGCCTGCAGTTGTGCATGGCATACGTCACACATAGTAGCTTGTGATGTGTACACACTCTTGTTAAAAAGCCTAGTCATCGAGTTAATCTTAGGAGTTTGGCCTGTAAACTGTCTCGCATTGTACACATTGATAGCGCACATTTTCATTGTCTGATACGAATGTTTATGCTTTTGCAGGCTAGCAAATTATTACGGAGATTAAAGTATTTTCCCTTCCCTGCCCCCTGATTCATCTTTAAGGGAAATGAGAAAAATCAGATCAGTCCTGCATTAAGTTGCCCTTTCCAGAAAAAGGAGTTTTTATGTTTTCCTTTGAGGTTTTTCTCACAAGAGATTCAGAAGAACGTTCAGTTTTCAGTTGTCTCCTCTGTGTAAGATTGGTTATATCGATTTTTTGCATTGCATATTGAAAGAAAGAACCAAGACTCTATCTGACGTCATTGCCAGAAAGGACTGTGTGATTGGAGGATTGTTATTAATTACTATTAATAAGATCTCTGGATGGCTTACAATAAAATCAGGCACTGTAATTTAAAATAATTAAATTAAGGTAAACATTCTACAGGAGAGCCAATGTGGTGTAGTGGTTTGAGTATTGGGTTACAGCACTGGAGATCTGGGTTTGATTTTCTGTTCAGCCATGGAAACCCACTAGGTAACCATGGGTGTATCACACACTCTCAGCTTCAGAAAACTCTGTGATAGGTTTGCCTTAGGTTCATCATAAATCAGGAATGGCTTGAAGGCACACAACAACAATAACAAGAAGAAACTTTCTATAAAATAATTAAACTAATGTTTAATATAATCTATAATCATATCAAACAATTTAACATTAGGGGCACAGGACACCAGCAAAAATGGAAAAAAAATGTGAATCTCATCACCCTCCAAAACTGTAGCACACCCAAATAGTACAATTGGAGTTCCATCAATAGTTAGCCTTAACAGAGCACAACACATACAGTAACTTGGGCCATTTCTGCACTAGCCTGTTATAGTGCTATTATTCCACTTTCAACATCCCATGGAATCCTCCCTAAATTGCAAACCCCGGGATTCTATAGGATGTTGAAAGTGGAATAATAGCACTGTAACAGTCTAGTGCAGAAATGGTCTTGGATTGACATTTTTCTGTTGTGTATATATATTTTGGACAGTAATATTCACATGAGCCCTTCCTTTCCACCTCTGTCATCTTGTATGTGAAATACCTTCTCCTGTAGGGCTAATGTAGTACCAAACTTGATGTCTTTCCTTAGTGCAGTTTGAAGATTTTTTAAAAGTTTATGCAGACTGCCAAGGTGTCACCTGAATAGGATGGCCACCTGTACATCACACACACACCCCAAAAAAGGAAAGGACACAGACTTGTGCAAAAGATATGTATGTCGATCTACATGAAAAAGAATCAAACAGTTTTGGTTGGAGGTGGTTAATTTCATTATGTGAATGGCAGGATAGATTTCTTTTTTTGTGTGTGAAAAGCTGTTACTATTCTCAATCTTTACAGAGGATAATGAACATTTCAGAAATAAAGAACTTATAAATATGATGCTGATAGTGGCAAGGTAAGAAATTACATGTTGCTGAAAACTACCAGAGATTAAAGTGTTAATAAATAGTTATGTAGAGTGCAACATTGCCTTAATGGAAAAGCTAACATGTACTGTTAAATCAATAAGAGAAAATTGCATGGATGATATATTTTGCAGAATATTGTATTTGCTTATTAGGCGTAAAAATGCAGGTATAGAAATACAGGATCACCGAGTCAAGTCACTCTTCTTTAACAAGATGTTTGTCTGAAATTGATAGATATAGGTGTAAGGAGAATGAGATATGGAGAAGAAACAGGACTTGGAAAAGAAGAGGGTGGGTAAACTATAATGAACTGCATACTAGATATAGCTATAGAGAAGCAGAGAACCAGCACAGTGTCATGGTTTGAACATTGGGATACAATTCTGGAGACCAGGGTTCAATTCCCTTCTCAGCCATGGAAGCCCATGGGGTGATCTTGGGTGCATCACACACTCTCAGCCACCAGAAAATGCGTGATGGGTTTGCCTTAGAATTACCATAAGTTGAAGACACACAACAACGTGGAGAAGCAACACCACAACATTTTTAATTTTGTTGTGCTCTTCTTTTTTCCTTTTTTTCCCCATTGAAATGGGATGTTTTTTATTGTTCGTTGGGTTAGTGCAAAATGAAATGAAGCTAATTTAAAAATCCATACAAGCAAATTTATATGTGTAATTGCACCTTTGAAATGATGAGTCCTATTTAAATAGAAATAAAGTGCTTTTCACCACTGCGAAATATATGCAGGTAACTTGGTGGATTGCTCATTCTGCTGTATGTTGAGAAGCAATTTATGATGCCTTCTACTCTCCTTAAATCTGTCATAGAGCAGGCCCAGATAGCTCTTTTTGAATAGAGGACACCTATTCTTTCCTCTGTAATATTCATCCTGCATCTAAGCTGGTTTTGTCCAATGGTCAATCTTGGTTGATTTTATCTTAGTTTGTTTTCCCCCCACTGTATCAGTGAAGTCAAATTTTATTTGTTTTTTTAAAAATTTATTATTACTGGTTTCACTTTTGCTGACGAGAGCTGCCTTGGGAGTTTGTTAAACCAGAGGGTTGAATAGAAATATTTTAAATAACTCTGCAGTGGGAAGGAGTCCTGTG
The DNA here is from genome assembly GCA_948472985.1 of Iguana delicatissima. NCBI lineage: Eukaryota > Metazoa > Chordata > Lepidosauria > Squamata > Iguanidae > Iguana > Iguana delicatissima. The sequence goes on from CAOKZL010002193.1 coordinate 156,590, forward strand.
TTTCATGAAAGCCAAACCTTGGTTTAAGAAGAAAAACAAACTTGAGGTCTGTGAATCTGTCCTAAGCATTTCCATTTGATTCTTCTCTTTATCTGGAGATGTTAGGCAACATCTGCCTTTAAGCTAAACCAGCAGACCTTGTTTTTCAATTTTTATTTGACTTCTTTTTGCATTTTTCAGTTAGACTAGTTGATCTGTTCTTCAGAACTACCATGGGCAGGCTGACATTTTTTCAGGGTAGGGGTTACCTATCCCAGTTCTCTTTCTGTGTTTGGGGAGTATATTCTTTTAAGACAGTTGCTGTGCTGCCAGAAACATAGCTGGCTGTGTTTTCCTTGCTTTGAGGTAAACAATTTATGGTAGAAAGAAAATGTTTTGTCATGTTTTATGACATAGTGCTAGCGAAGCTATTTCTGGATTCGCCTTAAACCTTCTTGTGCTGATATAGAAGAGTTCAGCTCAATGTTTCATGTAGGCTGCAATTAATATCCCTGCAACTGCCAAAATGAGGACCAGCATGGTGATGGTGTGATGGATTAGGGTGGTTGGTGTTTCAGTTCCACTCAGCTACAGTGTTCAGACCTCAGACTTGCTGGAACTCCCCTGCTCTCAGGTCTGGTTCCATGTCTCTTACCCTAATGTCAGTCATGAAAAATATTTGTTCTTAACTGCCCTCAACTCAGTTTTGATTTATGGTGATTCTGCTAAGGTTGTGCAGACCCAGGGCCATGGTTTCCTTGACTGACTCTATCTATCTGCAGTGTGGTTTTCCTCTTGGCCTTCTACCTTACCAGGCATTATTTCATGTCTTCTCATGATATGTCCAAAGTACAACAGTCTCAGTTTAGACATCTTGGCTTCTGGGGAAGAATTCAGGCTTGATTTGCATTAGAATCCATTCATTTGTCTTTTTAGTAGTCTACAGTATCTGTAGAATTCTTCTCCAGCACCACATTTCAAATGAGTTTATGCTCTTCCTATCAGCTTTCTTCACTGTACAGCTTTCAGAACCATACGTAGAAACAGACAATCCTAACTTCAGTATTCAGTGATTTATCTCAATACTTCAGGATCTTGTCTATATCCTTTATATTTGCCCTTCCAAAGCCTAGTCGTCTTCTGATTTTCTAACTGCAGTCTCCATTCTGCTTAATGGCTCAGCCAAGGTAAGGAAAATCTTGAACTATCTCAATGTCTTCATCATTTACTTTAAAGTTATGTAAATATCAATGTCATTATTTTTGTTTTCTTAATATTCATTTGCCTTAGCACTTTCTTCTTTTTCTTCAGTAGCTGTTCCAAGTCTGTACTATTTTCTACTAATAATACAGTGTTATTTGCATATCTTCAATTGTTGATGTTCCTTCTTCCAGTTTTCACACTTCTTTTTTGAGTCTAAACCTTCTTTTATGTATGATAAGTCAAACAGATAGAAGGATAAAATGCAGCCTTGCCTGACCCTCTTGCCAATTGGAAACCATTCTGTTTCTCCATACTCTGTCCTGGCCATAGCTTCTTGTCTTGAGTGCAGGTTACATATCAGGAGAATTAAATGTTGCAGCATATCCATTTCTTTAAGAACAATCCATAGTTTTTAATGATCTACACAATCAAAGGCTTTGCTATGATCTATAAAGCACAGCCTGATTTTCTTCTGAAACTCTTTGGTGGACTCCATTACCCAACATATATTTGCAAGATGATCACTAGTGCTTCTTCCTGTTCTGAACCCAGCATGGACATCTGGCATTTCTTTCTCCTTATATGGTAGAAGTTTTTGTTGTAGAATTTTAAGCATGACTTTGCTTGCACGGAAGATTAATGCAATAGTCCTGTGGTTATTGCAATCCCTGATGTCCTCTTTCTTGGGGACTAGAATGAATATTGAGGATTTCCAATCTTTGGGCCATTGTTTTGTTTTCCATATTTGTTTTCCAGATTTTAGCAATAGCAACAGCAACAGCATGTGTATTTCTATACCGCTTATCAGCTAAGTGTTCTCTAAGCAGTTTACAATGTGCTAGCTAATTGCCCCCAACAAGCTGGGTACTCATTTTACTGACCTGTTGAAGGATGGAAGGCTGAGTCAACCTGGAACCTGGCAGGATTGAACTCACAACCTTGTGGCTGCAGTACTGGCATTTAACCACTGCACCACCTGGGCTTTAGTTAGAACTAGAATCCTTTCTGTGTAGCTTGAAGCAGCGCTCTTTTTATGTCATCTGTTCCTGATGATTTATTTTTCCCTAGTGCTCTGAATACAGCTTGCAGTTCACTTTTTAAAATTTTAGGTTTATTTTCAAATGGTTCACCCTTGAATTAATCTGTCATTGTTTCATCTCTTTTATATAGTTCTTCAGTGTATTTTTTCAATTTTTAAAAATTTGTACTGGGACATTTAATGTGTTTTGCTAGTCGTATAGCATTCCCACTCATGGTTTAAATTTCCCTTTGATTTCTTCAACCTTGTGGAAGAGGTCTCTTGTTTTCCTTTTTATTGTTACCTTCTATTTTTCTTCATTGATTATTATAGTGGCTCTCCTTATCCCCACACACAAGCTGCTGAATAGTTGAATTCAGGGCTCTGACTCTATTTCTGACACCTTTTCTTTTTCTTTCTCATCTGTCCTTACTTGCTTAAAGAGTTTCATCTGTTGTCCAATGATGCTTCTCTTTCTTTCTGGCTGCAGATAGTGTCTTTTTGCATTCTTTCCTGACAATGTCCCTGACTGCAATCCAGAGTTCTTTTGGCTCCTGGTCAACTAGGCTTAATAGTACAAATCTATTTAAATCTATTTAAATTATACTGAGATGTTCTTCAGGTTGTATTTTGGTGTGATGCTTGGTTTAGTGTTCTTCTTTAGCTTTACTGTAAGTTTTGATTTTAACAATTCATGGTCTATGCCACAATCTGCACATGGTCTTATTTTTCCAGAGAATATGGAGCGTCTCCATCTTTTGCTTCCAGTTATGTAGTTTATTTGATTTCTATATTGGCCATCAGGTGATGTTCATGAATACAGTTGCCTCTTTAATTGCTTGAAGAATGTGTTTGTGATGAATGAACTGTTGGCCTCACAAAATTCAATCAGTCATTCTGTTTCATTTCTTGATCCTAGGCTAAATTTTCCTGCAGTCTTTGATTCTGCTTTGTTTCTTACTTTTGCATTTCAATTGTCTATGATTAACTAGATGTTTTGTTTTGATGTATGATCCATTTCCGTCTGGACTTCTCCACAGAATCTTTCAATTTCTTCTTCTTCTGCCTCTCTAATTGGAGCATAAACATGTATTTATATGGATTTATAACCATATTGATGTGTTTTCCTTAAAATCTTATTGTCATGAACTGGTGAGACTTTGTATTGTATCCTTTGACTGCTTTTGCTATCTCTCTCCTCACTATAAATACCACCTCATTTCTTCTTAGATTTTCATTTTCTGAGTAAAACACTGTTTAATTATCCCATTCAGAATGTCCCATTCCTGTCCATTTTAGCTTGCTCGCCCTAAGTATTGCAATGTTTTTATGTTCCATTTCTTGTTTGAATATACATAGCTTTACCCAATTCCTCCTTCTCACATTCTATGTTGTTATAATATATGCTGAGCAGCTTCAAACTTTCCTTTCATCTCTGAATATGTCAACTGCTGAATGTCCTTTCAGCTTGAATCCAGTTGTGTCATTAGCCACAGTGTTACTCGTAATTGTCCTCTGTTCTTCCCCGGTAGCTCATTGAGCACATTCCAAACTGAGAGTGTCATCTTCTGGCACTATCTCTTGTTTCATTTTGTATTGTTTCATCATAGGATTTTCATAGTAAAAGACACTGAAAAAGGGGTTTGCCAGGTTGCCTGCTGCATAGCAAACATTAGCTATGGTGCTAAGCCAAGATATCCTCTATCACTGTCACCTCCCACTACTGCCACTGTCCAGTAGCTGTTTAGTCTGGCTCCCCAGCAATAGCCTGTCTGACGTGGGAAATCCTACCTGCACAAATGCTGCCATCAATGTAGCTTCTTGCCTCATAAAGTGCAATCCCACCACAATGGACAAGTAGAACCGTGATGAGCTTTAATATGAATGCTACGGAAATACTAAAGATGTAGTATTTATATTAACCATTTCTAGTATCCTGAGCACTGTTCAATATATTAAGGATTATTTTCAGATATAGTCATGGTTAGCCTAGAATCATTGCACGAATAGGTAATACTATAGGACTGTTGTTTTGTGATTTTTGCGTCTTACTGCTAAGTCTTCATTCATTTTGCTAACAGCAGCACAATCCATGAACACCTCAGACCAAAAAGGAAGCTGCACTGGGCTTTCAACTACTTTGGGTAAGGTAAAGAAGGTGGAAATATACTTCCTCTCTCTCAATCATCTCCTTCCTTGGGTGCGATGGGGCTTTGAGAGAGGGTTTGTGGTGCTGAGAAAGTGCACTTAGAGCCATTGTTAGCAGGCCAGGCAGCAAATGGTGGGTGAGGAGGAGGACCAGGGGCAGGTTTTTAAAGGGCTACACAGCCTGATCAGAGCTGCCGAGGGGGAAGGTTCCTTCAGAAAAGAAGTGCTGATGTGGGGAGGCAGGGAGTGAAGACAACTATGAATAATCAAATCTGTGAAAGTCCAGCCCACAAATATGGAAGGTCAGCTGTAGTATCACAATGCTGTAGTGGTGTAGGGTGGATACATCCATGGAAGGCAGTGTTATTCTTACTACTGGTGTACAGAAATATGAATTGATCTTACCGTTGTCAGCACATGGTTCACTAAATTGCCAGGTGGAAAGTGAATTGCTTACTAGGCATTCAAAGACAGCAATAAATTGATGTAGTGTAAGTACTCACACGAGAATTATGAATTTCTGCCAAGCCCAGTTTCGAGACAGTAGGCTTTTGGGGATGGGTGGGTGGGCGGGTGGATGGGAAGACAGAGAGAAAAGTGAGCCAAATTTCTTTTCTTTTCTTTCTTTTTCAAAGAGAGAAATATTTCTTAAAATATTATCCTTTCACTCCGACTACAGATCTTCAGAGGAAGGGAAAAAAAAACCTTGGCCTCTTTAAAGTTGGATTAGTCAGGGCATTTTTAAAGGATTTATCCTAGCTTTTCAGAGCAGTGGGGAGCTCTAATTTCAGGCTTAGAGGGATATTAGGATCTCAGATCAATATCGAAAGACTTTCAAAGCATTAGGAGCAAAATGTTATATAAAGGATGCAATCTGTTGTGTGACTGGGAACTGGCATGTTATAGAAACATATCTGCCAGGAAGTAGACAGCAATTGCAATGTGTGTAATCCTCTCTGTGTAGTAAAGCTAGGAAAATGTTTTAAACCAAGTCACACTCTTGGTCCATTTAGCTCTGTACTGTCTGTACAAGAAGTTGGAATCAGGTGGATTCCTGATATTGTTGGATTGCAACACCTGGTATTCCTCATCATTGCCTATGCTGGCTAGGGCTCACAATCTAACATCTGGAAGGCTGCAGGATTCTGACTCCCCAGACCACATGTGGACTATCCGTGGGTCTCCAACATTTCCAGCAGCAGCTGTTCCTAACTCTATTGAGAAATGCTGGGTTATAAATGTCATAAAACAGTACTGGCTTGAGGAGTGAGGCAGAGCAAGATGCTCTTTGAAGGAAGAGCACCTCTTTCTCATAGCTGTTCATTGGCTCTGGAGTTCAGGCTCAGTTTGCATTCCTTCCCAAAACTACCCTTTGGTCATCTTGTAGGTCATCTGCTCAACAGACAGAACAGGCAGTGATAGCAAGAGGCTAAAGACACAAGTCCAAGAGGCTCTGGTGGCTCATAAATTAAAGCAACAGTGTACATCTGTTGAAACTGTATTAGCCCTTAACATTTGTAGGTGACACAAGAAAGTGCACATTAGATCCAGAAGGGTCCTGGGCATCCCCCCTTATGATTCTCATTGCAACCCATTTGCATCCACATAAGGAGGGAGCCAAGCACTCTGTGAAAGGACAGATGTGAATCTGTGAGAATTTGTTTCTTACAGAGAAAATAGTGAGGGAGTTTCATCTTTAGCTTTGATATTTGACCTAAACTTAGGTCACTGTATCTTGACTCAAGCTCTCGGCAGGGGGGGCTCAAATTTGCAAATGATTGTTGCTATAACCCTGAGGAAAAGAGGAGGAAAAAAACCTGGTAGATAAAAATAAAATAAGTCCTTCTGGGCCTCTTCCCACAATGCTCTTCTTCCTGGCAAAATATGATAATCAGATGAAGCAGCAATAGCCACTGCTAAACCTTCAACTGGCAGGCAGTAGCAGCTTTAGAGCAGCTCAGTAAGGCCAAAAGCACTTCTAGGGATCAAGGCTAGGAGGCTCCAAACACTTCCTAATTTTCTCATAGCTTGGGGGGGTACAATTCATGACTGCCTTGTCACAGATATTTAGCTGAGGCTGTCTAGGTAGCATCATCTCCTTGTGCTGCTCAATGCTGAGGAGATTCTTTCCATCACAGCTTGGTATTTGGTACTTGAAAAACTGATTGGAATTTTTCTCTAGGGTCTTTTCCCAGGTGGAATAGCAGGGGAAATCTGGAGTACTCGTCTTGATTGTGGATAGTTACTCTGGAAATGTTCTGTCCTGGGAAGAAATCAATGTCCTGGTTGAATTGCTCCTAGGGATTGCTCCAGGTCCAGTAATGGGCTTTATAAAGCCCAATTTGTGTTGCCATCATCTTGTTGCCATGGTTATAAAATATCAGCCCATCATTTAACTTGCCCTGCAGGATGGCAGTTGAAAGGCAAATGCCGTCAATCCATCTGTCACCGGGAGGCGACAGTCTGGCCAGCGTGAGGCTGGTGGTGAAGAGATCCATCATGCTAGCTAGTTGATGATTCACCTGTCTAGCAGGTATATGTCCTGAGAAGCAGGCAACTGCTGGCTCTCTCAAGCCAGCTTCATGGCAGTCTGCTTGCCACCTACTTGTTCAGGAGCTGAAACAAGAATTGTGCCGTTGTCGGACGTGAAAATACAAAGGTGTTCTTGCTTATACCCAGCTTTTGATTCAGAAACTTCCCAATGCTGTTATCAATTTCTCATACTGTGCCACCATACCTCCTTTGATGGCTAGTGCCTAGGAATTTCCTGGAGGACACAGGGGCATGAGTGGCATTGATTGCCCTGTAGAGAAAGAAGGGCTGTTTCTTGGCCTGCTGTGTTCTAATGAAACCGAGGGCTTCCTGTAAGTACACCTGAGTTAAGTTGGCTTCTCCCATCTTGTGATCAATTTTTATATCTTCATTATACCATTTGCCAAGTAACTTAGTGGCATGGCCTGCATTATTCAGCAGTTCCAGAAGGAGAAGTTCGGAATCAGGGATGCCTGCTGTTATATCCTGGGGGGTGGAGGTGGGGTGGGGTATGGTATTTCTGGCCTGGGCATTTGTGGTGTAGAAACTGTTCCTGATTGGCAGATAGTTCATTAGAAGAGCTGCTCTGGAAGGAGACCAGAGAGGCTTGGCAGTTTAGAAACTTGGGAAGAACACCCCTTTTACTGTCATCTGGTCTAAATTTGGTGTTTCTCTGGAAGAGTGCCTAAGTCACACCTAAGCCACCCCAGCATGCTTACTGACAGAGCATGCCTATCGCTAAATCACAGTAAAGGATGCATTCCAATGACAACCTGTTTTATCTCTCCACTTTTTATGTGACCTCATATGTGTGTGTGTGTGTGTGTGTGTGTAGATATCTGAGATTTAAATAGATACTTCCATTTTTTAGCTGGAAAACTTTCAGCTGGAAAATAAGGGACATTACTGTCTTTCTTCCTCCAGAGTACATTTCTCTAGAGTCTGTTCAGTGTGTTCTGCACTGGAGCGGTTATAGCAGTGATAGTGCAGGGCTTGAGTCTTGTTCTCTTTCTTGAAAATGAAAGCAAGAACTCAACTTGTATGGTAGACTTTTATCAATTTTTACCCAATGGTGCAGCAATCAGTTTTGCAGTGTAATGATCATAATGATAAAGCACACTTACTGTCATGATAATCCACATAGCTGTGTCCCCAAAGAAGGTTTAAAAATGCAAACTGTGTGGATTTATACCCACAAGTTAGTTATAATTGGTTTTCATTGCTAGTCAGGTGTAGGGTTTTTCTAAAGTCAACGGGGCTTAATTGCTCATTCAAGATCAATCCCCCTCATATTTACCATCAGTGATATATTTAAGTCTTTTACTTCAAGTCTCAAGTCAAGTCCCGAGTCCTTGCAAGGTACTTTCAAGTCAAGTCTTGAGTCAAGTCTCAAGTCTGGGAGCCAACTTTGTACCCCAATCTGTATTCCGGAATTTCCGGACAGAGTCAAAAGTCAGTTTTAAGAATTTAAGTAGAATTGGTGCTCTACTTTTGTGATTTTGCCATCGGCAGCTTTGGAACTGGGGAATAGGATCCTTCTTACTTCCCATTTGCAAAACTGGAGGTTTTTTCAGAAGTGGGGGATAGGATCATTCCCCATTATTGAAGCTTCAAGAACTTTAGAAGGAAGGATCCTTCCTCCTCAAGACCACTGCCTAACACATTTTCTGTTCCCCTCTGAGATATGTGCCCTGCACTCTGGGCATGAGTCTTGCCTTCTGCTTTTAGGAAAAGTTTTAGAATGCTCCTCCTATATATAGCAAGGACAGGCTGCTGAGCAGACTTCAACGCTACCTCAAGCTCATTTACTGTTCCCTCTGAGAATGTGTCCACACTTTGGGCTTGAGACAGATTGTTATGTGACCAGTAAGTTGTAAGGTTTCTGGATGAATGTGTTATGTTACTGAACCAAAGGCAGCAAGTCCATCACTAAAAATATGCAAGTCTCAAGTCAAGTCGAGTCAGTGTGTAATTTTTCCAAGTCAAGTCCCAGTCAAGTCACTGAAGGGAACTAAGGCCTTTTCCGCATTTTATATTTAAAACGGGGCAGTGCGTCCTCCAGCGAGGATGTTTACACTTGGGGGCAAACTGGGTCCAGACTACTAAATGTTTGTCCGGACTTCAGCCTGCTCCAGAACGCCCAGAACTGGTGGTTCCCCGTGCTGTTGAAAGACCAATTAAAAGAGGACTTTCAATAGCCCAGCGTACCCCAGTCCATCGCTGCCTTAAGTGTAGATTTGCAGGCTCACGCCAGCATGAGGCTGCAGATCTTCCGGGGGCGGGCTTCCAGCTGGCGAGCTTCTCTGGTTGGTGGAGAGCCTCCGCCAACCGGAAGCCTCCATTTTCGTCTCCGGAGAGTGTGTAGCGCGGGTGTGCGCTGCTCCGGATCGTCGTGGATCGTCGGGGAGGAGCGTGCCAATCCAGTGAGTAATGGACTGCCCCGTTTCCCCCTCAAAGTGCGGAAAAGCCCTAAGTCTGACTTGAATCCGAGTCTATCAACTTGAGTCTACATCACTGTTTAGCATTGCAACTGGGATAGTTCACAACAATGTATTGTTGCTGGGACAATTTCAAGGGGAACACAAAAATCTGAGCAATTGGCAGATGATATAATTGCTCCAGCTAATAAATGTGCCAGGGCTTCCAGCCTATGAATCCCAAAGTACCAAAGTGCCAAACTTTCAAACCACAAAACCAGTACAGCACTGTTTGTGTCAGACCACCCAGGATGCCTGAGACAGTTTGCGCTATGTTGTTGCAATTGTGAAGGGATTAATATAGCGATTTCAGCCTGTGCTTGGTTATTACTTCTCTAAAGTAGAAGTACTTCTCATTTCAAACATTTTCAGATTGCCCAGTGGAAGGGAACCTGACTATCCCTGAAAGGCATATCTGAAAATGGAAGAAATAATTTTTGACCTGTATAATCCTGAAGCCCAGGCCTGTTCCTAAACTGCTGATTAATCCTGAGTGCTACCGCAGACATTTTCTTGCTTATGTAAATCTCCACTGGGAAATGGTGACTGCTTCCAGAGGCATGCCTCCACACAACTACTTCTGGGACAGCCAGGCCAGTCCTCTTGGGATAATATATAAACTTCTAAACTAGTTGATTGTCCTGCTACACTGGCATGTGCCACTCTGCCAAGTGTTTGTTTTTAAATCTTGAATCCCAGCCACATACCAAACCCCGTTATGCTGTTTACACAACACGCAAGTGCCCTTTCCCTCCTACCCCACCACCCTGGCGGTAGAAAACATAGATTCTCCCCTGAAAGGTATGCTTGCTATTGATTTGGGAGAAAAAGGATTCTCTCAGTCAAAGAGCAGGCTGCATTGGGCGAATTATATAAAACTCTGGCACCAAACCTTGAATTTCACTGCATTCACAGATCTACCATGAGCCTTAACGGCTGCAAAAAGTATGACATATACAAAATAAACAGTGGCGTCCTCAGTGACTACTGAAGCAAAATCATGTCCTGAGCCAGAAAAGAGCAGAGCAAACAAGAATGAGAACCTTTGAGTCTTGTGGATGTAGTTTCTGTTAATTAACTGTATTGATGGAGAACAGGCTTTTAAAGGTCATTTCCATCAGCAATGATATTTGCTGTCTGTTGACAAATGAATACCATTTTTTTTGCATTTTTCCCATGTCTTTGGCATGCATTCAAATGCCTCAAGAGTACACAGTAATTTTGAGCGGTAGTGGTGGGTGAATAGCAACAAAACACTTAACTGTCTTTGCTCCACCATGAGCAAACATTTAATCATGCTGTAGATCCATTTATTTTTTCCCTTTGTTTAAAGTTTTGCTCAACACACAGCTCTTCATTTGTCTGTGTACAGAAATTTGACAGCACAAAACTCAGAGTAAATTGCCTACTAGCCTGAGAAAAGACAAATTGTTTCTCATATACATATATATATATATATATACACATATACATACATACATATATATATTTCTGAACATTAACTCTAAAACACAGTGATTGATGATTCATTTGAATAATCTTGTTGAAGCCAAAGCATTCCAATAATTAGACACTTGCCTAATAGGCTATTACAATTTAACCAAGCTCATATTGATTTGAGGTCACCATAGAACTTTGGGACACATGAGTAATTGTGAAACTTAGGAACAGTGAGATTTAGCACATGATCTGCTATATGTGGACCAGCACAGAATATTAAAGCTGACATTACTGACCATGCACAGAATATTAGCTAAAGAAAATTCATATTCCACCTTTCCACTGTAAAACGGTTCCCAAAGTAGCTAACAATATCCATTAGAATAAAAACCAGGACTAATAAAAAGTCTTTCTAGAATCCTCAATTTCCACCAAATGGTAGAAAAGGTTGTTGTTGCTTTGTCTGCCTTCAGGTCGTTTCCAACTTATGACAAGATTTGTTCTGAGAGGGCTTACCTTGGCCTTCTTTTGTGGCTGAGAAAGTGTGACTTGCCCAAGGTTACCCAGTGGGATTCCATGGCTGAGTAGGGATTTGGACCCTCCTCTGCAGAGACATTGTCCAATACTCACACCGCTACACCACACTGGCCTTCTGGAAATGGCACCACTGTTATCCCGGAGTGGGACCCAAGGTAGCTCACAAGAGGAATCAATTAAAAACCCAACAATAACTTTTTAAAACATTTAAAATCATTACGTTAAATTACATGAGAGCCATATAAAATTTACAAAATAAATGGCATACCCCAATAAGAAGCCTCCCTGTGAGAGATTAAATATTAAAAGCCTGTTTAAATGAAAAGATCTTTGCCTGCTGAGGAACGGAAATCAGGGAGGGGGCCAGCCTAGCCTCCTGTGAAAGAGAATTCCGCGGCAGTGGTTCTTAACCTTTCCTTTACCGAGGACTCCCTGTAAATATAATTTGTTGCTGTGGACCCCCAAGACTTAATTTAAATGTTTACATTTAGCTATATTCATTTTTTTAAAAGGCTTCTGTAAACAAGGATTCAAATTCCCACTCAGACCCTGGGTGACCGTGGGCATGTCACATTCTCTCATCCTCAGAGGAAGGCAAAAGCAAACCCTCTCTGAATGAATCTTGCCCCCCCCGAAAAAACAAACCAACCAACCCTGTGATGGGTTCACCTTAGGTTACCATAAGTCAGAAGCAATTTGAAGGCACACAACAACAAAGTGTCACTGATGGAAGGAGGTTCTTTCTAGCCGTCATGTCTCTCTTCTTTGAAGACTGACTTATGGCGACAGAACCCAGTGTGTTTCCGCGGCCAAGTGAGGATTCAAACTCTGGTCTCCAGAGTAATAGTTTGTTCATGCACATATGCCCTTTGTTCAGGGACGCAACAGTAGGGTGTATGTGTTAAGGTTATTGCTGGGCAGGCAAGGTTTCCTCTGAGTAGACGGCAGGGGAAAGAGGCAATGTGGCCAGACAGCCAGGTGCAAGGTCAGCAGGGTTGTTTAGACTGCAACTTGTGTATTAGAGAAGGCCACACGCCAGACCACTGATTGGGTCACCCCACTTGTTTCAGGGTGACAAGGAAGCATAAAAAGGCTGGTGTTTGCCTTGATCAGCTGCCAGTTAGATCTGCCCAGCTGGACCTGTCATGATGTTGACAGTATACTAATTGTAAGGGGAGATGCTGCTCGACTGTTTCTGCGTTATCTCATGTTATTCCTCTTTGTCTACCTGCTGGAATGCTGGTATGTTTTGCCAAGCCTTATCTTAGAGTGCAGCAATAAATTTTGCCTCTAAGTCCTACTTAATGAGCTTCTGGAATTCTTTCCGCTTCACTGGGACCCTCTGCTGTGGCGAAGCCTTGCTTCACAGATTGCACTCTGCTCATGCTCAGAGGAGCCAAATCCCGCCAACCCTGACAGTATGTACGGCATCAGTGTTTGTGTGTGCATGCCCAAGCTGGATACTTTTCAACTTGTACAGCCCGAGGATGTGGCCAGGATCCTTGGAGATATGAGAGCCACCACATGTGTGCTAGATCCTTGCCCTTCCTGGCTTAGTAAAAAAGCTAGAAGGGGACTGGCCGAGTGGGTAGAGGGTGTGTTTAATGCCTCTCTGAGACAAGGTAAGGTTCCAGCTTGTCTCAAGGAGGCTGTTATAAAACCACTACTAAAAAAAGCCATCCCTTGATCCCACCATTTTGGATAATTATCAGCCTGTCTCTAACATTCCATTTTGGGGTAAGGTTCGGGAGCATGTGGTGGCCTCTCAGCTCCAGGCGTTCCTGGATGAAACAGATTTTTATTTAGATCTATTTCAATCTGGTTTCAGGCCCGTCTATGGGACTGAGATGGCTCTGGTCGCCTTGGTGCATGACCTATGTTGGGAACTAAACAGAGGGAATGTGTTCCTGTTGGTTCTGCTGGACCTCTCAGTGACTTTCAATACCATTGACCATGGTATCCTTCTGGGTTACCTTGCAGGGATGGGACTTGGAGACACTGTTTTACAGTGGCTCCATTCCTTCCTGGAGGGCCGAACCCAGAAGGTGGTGCTGAGGGACTTCTGTTTGACTTCCTGCCCTTTGACCTGTGGGGTTCCTCAGGGCTCTGTCTTCTCCCCCATGCTATTTAACATCTACATGAAACCACTGGGAGAGGTTGTCCAGAGTTTTGGGGTTTGGTGTCATCAGTGCGCGGATGACATCTAACTTTATTGCCACCCAACCCACGAAATGAAGAGACCACACACACACAGGACTTGGGTTGAACTAAGGCAATTTATTGATATGCCTAATTAACATAAAGCTATTTACATAACATAAAGTTGGAAGTGAACTTGAACTTAAACATGAACTTGAACTTGAACTTCTGACCTGAGAAGGGGGGGTCAACCACATGGGTGGACTAGGGCAAGGGTCAGCTCCCGACCATCTTCCCTAGCCCGTAGAGCGAGATACCGGGCCCCAAAGCCAACCGCTGCAGGTGGATTAAGACTTTGGCTGGCCCTTGTCTGGGAGGTGAGCCCCAAACCGCAACCTCCCCAGCTCACGCCAGTGAGCGCTAGTCCCGGGCCCTCCTCAAGGATAGCATTTATCCTGCACCAAAGGGTGCCATACGTACTCACAGAACCCATAGACCCCCCCATACTGGCCTGGGTGACTGCGAGTGTGCTGTGGCTACCTATTTAGTGCCTAATTAAGACACCACCCTGTGAAGCCAATTACCCAATCCCTTGGCGCAGTGTAGGGTAGGCGAAAAACCCCCCAAAGGGGGGGGATTCCTACCCGGCCCCGAAGCGACCAGCTATCTTACACTGAAACCATAGGGTGGGAGGGTGGGTCTCCAGGAACCGAAGAGGCTGCAGGGGGAAGCGGGGCAGCCTTAAAAAAGCTCCCGCACGCCCCGCCTCCTCCCGCCGGTGCTCTCTTCTCACGGGAGGATGGCAAAGGCCGTCCCCTCTGCCACCTGTTGTCACGTGGAGGTGGTGGGAGACGAATTTCTCCTTTCCACCACAAGCCAAGGAAACTGTTTTGGTCCTAAAATTGGTGCCTGACATTAGTAATGGACTGGATGAAAGCAAACAAGTTGAAACTTAATCCAGACAAGACAGAGGTACTCCTGGTCAGTAGAAAGGCGGATCAGGGAATAGGGATTCAGCCTGTATTAGATGGGGTTGCACTTCTTCTGAAGATGCAGGTTTACAGCTTGGGAGTGCTCCTAGACTCAACTCTGAGCCTGGAAGCCCAGGTCTCAGCAGTAGCCAAGAGTGCATTTGCACAATTAAGTCTTGCGCACTAGCTGCACCCGTTCCTTGAGACGTCAGACTCAGGCATGGTAACACATGCCTTGGTTACATCCCAGTTGGATTATTGTAACATGCTTTATGTGTGGCTGTCTTTGAAGAGTGTTTGGAAACTTCAACTGGTCCAAAGAGCTGCAGCCAGGTTGTTAACTGGAGCTAGTTACAGGGATCATACAAACTGCTCCCTCATTTGCAAACAAGGGAGCAGTTTGGGCTCATACACAGGCTTGCTGCCATGTCCCTCTGTGCCTGTACCCTATCCTGCTACATTCCTGCCAAAAGGGACACAGCAGCAGGCATGTGCACACACCCAAACTGCTCCCTTGTTTGCAAAGCAGTTTCAGCACCCAGACACACATCTGTCGCCACATCCCTACTGGTGTCCAGCAGCAGGGCCTCATAGAGTCCAGGTTAAGAACCACTGTTCTAGAGGATAGGAGCACCCACTGAGAAATCTGCAGATAGTGATCCCTTCATCAAATTTTTGGCTGTGGACAAGATAGTGTGAAAGCAAATGATTCTTTAAATAACTCTGATATGGGATTAATAAGTACAGTCCTCTCTCTACATCTGCAGGTTTGATCTTCAAGAATTTGATTATTTGTGAGGCATGCGCTTGCCCCCCCCTTTTCCTCCTCCCATCCCTTGCATTTCTCAACCAGGCTTGTGAGACTTTTGCTTAAAGAGGACTTTTTTCGTTTTGGGTGAGCAAAGCCTCCTCCCACTACTGAAGGCGTGGCCCCTCTGCCATCTGGTTGAACATTCTGCTGTGTATTGGCTGCTGATTGGTCAGGTGCTGCTTTCTCAAGATGTCTGTCAGCAGTAATTAGAAGTCCAGAACTCTCCACTTCTCTGCCTAAGTGGAAAGTACTGGTGAGCCTTTTAGGTCGTCTCCCCTGCCCCTCACAACTTGAAGGCCAGAGGCAAAGGAATGGGTGGGGAGGGAACTCCAAGGGAAATGGGAGGGAAGTTTTGAGGAGGGGTATTCATGTTTTCCCCACTTTCATGAGGGTTCTGTGCTCCTAACCCTCATGAATGCGGAGAGGCTACTGTAATAATACTTTGAATTGTGCCCAGACAGCTATTAATAACCAGTGCAGCTCCTGTAAAATGAGTATAACAGAGTTAAGCAACCGTGTTTCAATGAGCATTCTAGCTGCTGCATTCTGGACCTGAATTGTCCACAGACATTTGGCAACCCCATGAAGAGTGCAGTACATCAGTCCAGACTAGGATTCCCATATCCTTCTCGCATCCTCAGGGCAAGGGGAAAATTCAAAGGGAAAGAGCACACACATGAATACATGTATTACTATGTGCTTCTCACCCTGTTGCTGACTGCTTTGAAATGATTCTTTATGTGGTCCACCTGACCTGCTCCTCTGGTCCTTCTTTCTCTTCTCAAACATCACTAGGAATCATCCTTTATCTCAGGATTTGAGCTCTGAAATGTCAGGACCTGGCGTGCTCCTGATCTAACAATGTTATTTCCATACCCTCCAACAATTCACAGATGAAAAACAAGGACATGTATGGTCAAACAACATAAGAATGTGGTCAAGATGGCAAAAGTTATTAATGAGGAAGAACAGAAATGGCACCAGAATTTTATTTCTTGAATATATTAGGTCAGAACCGGGAGATTAGAAAACAACAGAAATGGCACCAACCCAAAGTGGCACCAGAAATGGCAACAACAGAAGATATTATTGTATTTGATCACAGCAGCATGGCTGACGTATGCATAACATTGGAAAGATAAAACAGACATTCAGTTAGATGAATGAAAAATAAAAATGTTAGATATGGTAGAGAATGAAAGATTAGCTAATTCCCTTAAGAACAAAACAGTTCAAAATTTTGAAAGAGAATGGAAAAGGGTTATGCTTTGGCAAAATCTGTAAATGTCTGTGGATTGAGTATATTGGTATTTGATAAGATATGTATAAAAGGAAGATAGATTCAATTGGAAATATTTGATATACAGAAGTGGGGGGAATAGAAGAATCATAATAATGATGTACATATCTGTGTCAATATATACTTTTATGTACTTTGAAAATAATAATAAAAAATTAATGAGGAAGAACAAGCTAAGAGAAGCTGCAGCAATTTGTTATTGATTGAGTCTACTGGGAAGGGTGGGATTCCTTCCTTCTTCTCTGTTTCCCCTTTCTGAGTTAATTGAGTGTAAAATATTTTTGCACTTTGAGTTCAGTTTGCAGCAGTTGAAGTAAGCAAAAGATGTGGAGGTTGGAGGAGGATGAGGGGGAAATTGGGACATTTTAAAACCAGCTGAAAATGAGGGATGACAGAGGATTAACTGGGACTTTTCCTATCAGTTTGGGATGGTTGGAGGGTTTTTCTGTGCAGTCATTTTTGCCAGCCTACACTGGACCATAATTTAGCTATAGCTCCTTCAAACAATTTGTTTTTAGCCACTACTGAAAGAGAAAAAAATGTCTACCAGAGTATAGTTATATAAGTATTTATTTTGACAGGGCTAATTCTGAGATCAAAACTTGTCTTTCATTCCATTACTATGAAAAACATAATGTAGTACAACGTAAGATTACTAATGCAAGACTCAGCACAGAACATCATAAAATATTGTATTTTTACAGAGGCAAAACAATGAGTACTGAACTGTAAAGTCAGGGCAGCATCAGCTGTTTTTTAAAGCTCAGTAATTTTTACTGTCTTTTTAAAAATACCATTTTTGGTTATCTCAAACATATAACTAATAAGTAATAAAGTTCTGGTGCCAGACTGTCTCCCGCTTTGGGACAGATTTTAGAAATTATAGAGTACTTAGCTAAACTGTAGTTATCCTTTTTTTGACATTATAGATCTTGTTATGGTTAAGAATTATTTTAGACCCTTCTGATGTTGATCCTCCCATATAATTTTTTGTGTATTTATAGCATGGGGATCCTTATCGTATCACATTCCTGATGCCATGGCTGTTGTTTTTACTTTGATCATTTGTTTACTTTATGGTCACTTCAAGTGTTTCAGTCTAAGAATATAGGCCAGATCCCAAATGTCATCCTATGAATGGTCAAGCTGGAGCAAGACCAAAGGAGGGCGACCAAAACGGTGAGAGGCCTGGAAGCCATGCCCTATGAGGATAGACTTAGAGAGCTGGGTATGTTTAGTTTGCAGAAGAGAAGGTTAAGAGGGGACATGATAGTCATGTTTAAATATTTGAAGGGATGCCATGTAGAAGAAGGAGAGGGCTTGTTTTCTGCTGCTCCAGAGACCAGGACAAGGACCAAGACAAGGATTCAAGCTGCAGGTAAGGAGATTCCACCTGAACCTCAGGAAGAACTTCCAGTCAGGGCTGTCCGGCAGTGGAATATGCTGTCTCGGAGTGTAGTGGAGTCTCCTTCTTTGGAGATTTTTAAGCAGAGACTGGATGGCCATCTGTCGGGAGTGCTTTGAGGGTGTTCCTGCAGGGCAGGGGGTTGGACTGGATGGCCCGTGTGGTCTCTTCCAACTCTACATTTCTATGATTCTATGATTCCATGATATGGTTCCAGAAGGCCAAGCCAAAGGCACATCAATTGAATCTAGTTATAACTGTGGTACCCCAGTTAAAGTGAATGCAAGCAGTTTTATTCGCATTTTAGCTTTCATTTCTATCTCTCTTTCCCACTCAATTCCAAGGAGACTGTTTCAGTATTAAACCAATATCTGCTATCAGTAATGGACTAGATAAGGTTGAACAAATTGAAACTTAATTCAGATAGAGGTGTTCCCTATTAGTTACAAGTCAGATCAGGGAATAGAAATTCAGCCCTGTGCAGTTTAGGCATACTCCTGGACTGAGTCTGGATGCCCAGGTTTTGGCAGCAGCCAAGAGTATGTTTCAACAGTTAAAACTAGTGTGTAGCTGTACTCGTTCCTTGAGATGTCAGTTCCGGCTGCAGGGACACGTGCTTTGATTACATTAGGATTACTGTAATACCATTAGGGATGGGACGAACCAGAATTTTCCAAATTCGAATCCGGATCTGAATCCCTGGAAAGTTCTGGGAATCCACGAATCTCACAAATCTTGAATCTTTCAAATCTTTTTTTTAAAAAAGAGTTTAAAAAGCAAGGGAAAGAAGGATAATCTTGCACAAGACACACTCTCTCAGCCTTAGCAAAAGCCTAGGCTAGGGCAAACCTCCCTCTGAAGAAATCTGGCAAAGACAATTGTCATAGTTTTGCCTTAGGATATCCCCAAATCGAAAACGACATGAAGGGCCTTTCTACACTGGCAGGAAAACGTGGATTAATCCCACATTTTCCTTCCTGTGTAAACAGGGCCATGTACTACAGTATAGAGACAATCCAGGTCAAAACTGGCTTTTCTTTGCATAGCTCCTTATGGCATCCTGGAGTTTGTAGTTTGATGATGCACCAGCACACTTTGGCAGAGAAGGCTGTGACCCCTTGTAAAACTACAGACCTCAGAATTGTGTATGAAAGAGCTTTGTAAGGGAGCTATGCAAAGGAATCTTTCAGCTGTCCTTCCAATCTCAAGAAGACTGTACCTTCCAGTGAAGTGCTGAACTTAAATATTAAATGTTCAATTTAAATATATTAGAATACAACCCAGACATAATTTCTGAAATTGTTAGCAAAGGCCATTATTACTCCAAGGTTAAAACCCACCTACTTGCCATCTCCCCTTGTATATCTGGTTTCCTAGGTTTTCAGGTGCCCCAGTCTCCAACAAACTATTTGGTTGGTGGATTTGAAAGATTCGGTTTGCCTATTTTGGTGCAGGGATTCAGATTAGCAAATGTGAATCCTTGCCAAGGATTTGAGGATTCAGTTGGCCCATCCCTAAATACCATATATATGGGTCTGTCTTTGGAAAATGTTCAGAAACTTCAGCAGGTCCAAAATGCTGTAACCATGCTGTTGACTGGGATTGGTGACAGGGATAAGGTGACTCCCCAATTGTAACAGCTTCACTACTTACTGGTCAGTTTCCAGACAGAATTCAAAGTGGTCATTTTGATCTTTAAAGACCTATACAAGCCAGCTTCCTATAGAAGCTCACTTAGGTTTTAAGATCTGCAGAGGAGAACTTCCTCTGAGGCCCACCACCTTCACAGATATGTATGGTGAGGACATAGGAGAGACCCCTTCCACGGAAGGTCCAGTTGGCCCCGTCCCTGCTCCCTTTCCACTGACAGGTGATGGATGTTTTTATTCATTCAGACCTTTGAGATTTAAATCATGTAGCAGTACTGTCTGTAATGTGGTGTGCTATTTTCAAAATCTTTTATTAGTAATCATGTTTTAAATGTGTTTTCACTGTTTTAACCATGTGTTTTTAATAACACTGTTGTTTAATTCTTTTTTAACTTTTGTAAAATAAGATTTTAACTTTTTCTTGTGTTAAATTACTGTGAGCCACCTTGGATCCCATCCCAAGAGAAAAATGAGGCATAAAGGCAATAGGTAAATAAATAAATTTTAGCTACAGGTGTATAGATGGTTGGTACTATCTTTTGATGATTGATAGATTACTAAGTAAATATATAATCAAGATGATAAGTGACTATAAATGATTATACTACTATATTACTATATAAATGACTATTCGTAACTAAGTATGTACTAGGAGAATAAATATAATGATAAACAATTATCAAGAAGAAATGGCTTTGGTATAAAATGAGAGAATTAATAGTTAGATGTAATTGCTAGAGTAATGTGAGTTGTTTACAACAAAGCCAAGAACCAATTTTTTTAAGTTATTTGTCATTGTGTAGTTTTGTTAGGTATTTTTGTTTTTAGTTCTCTTTTGTATTGTTTGCAACGTTTGTTAGACTGTGGGGGTTTTTTGTATTTGTATGCCTTCCTTTAATAAATAAAAATAAACAGCAACAACTACAGGTGTATAGTTAAACTTATCAGTGGCCCAGTGAAGATTCTTCCCTTAACAGAGATGATCCTGTCATGCCCAAAATATAGCAGAGGTTGCTCCCACAGCTTTGGAAGCATGCCCAGCAGCAGAGAATAACTTAGCAGCAATGCACTGTAGCCAGGAAAAACTCACCCACACCAACTGGTCTCTTCCATCAAGGAGGCAATTTATTCTTGAGTTATAATGTGTACATATTTACAAGAATCTCCAGAAGGCATTCCAGCATCCCTCTGCTTGCTCTTTCTGACAGAGCCTCCAGCAGGCACATCAGGCACCATGTGCAATTTGTTGGCTAGCATTCAGCTACATTTATACACACCCTAGCTGATGTAATCCTGCCAACCTTTGCATTCTCCCACACCTGATGCAACCTTCTCCCCTGGTTGTTCATCAGCATGATTCAGCATGAATCAGCTAGAGTCACATGACTTTCCACAGGTGCACTTAACCCACATCACAAAGTGTTTTCTACAGGTTTGGTCCAACCTTTTCTTGACAGATCCTTGATGTAATACATTCACTCACTAAGAATATTTCCAATGGAGAACTTTGTGTGGTACAATGATAACGATGGAATAAGATTTCTTATTCACTGTGCCATCACTGATGCACAATATGCCATAATATGGATTCTTGCATGTACTGTCAGACTTACTTCACAGTCTTATTTCGGTCACTCTACTCGTCACCCTTGCCCTTTCATTATTCCCAAACTCCCTGGAAAGCCCATGAATCTATTAACATGGTGAGGATATTAATAAGTGATATATGTCAAGCACCTATGCCATTTCCCTATCACAGAGAATGACTAGCATGCCAACCAAATTAACAATTGAATTGGTGAGATACGCTTTCAAAGCTTCCAGAAGACCATTTGGATACATCCTGCAAAGGCCAGACTTTGCTAATAGGCAGTGTTGTCATGGTAAATTTTGAATTGTAGGTACTCATTGTGACAATGGATGTATATCCATATAAGCAACCTCCAGATCTGCAAATATAAGCAATCACAGAGTATCACGTCCTATACCTAAAATGATGGTAACATGTGTGCAGATGTGTTGAAGCATCCCTGGGCATGTCGTCACTGTTTAATAATATGGAACATGAACATTCATGATTTTTCCCATTTACTGAGTTTCCTGGAGTGGAATTCCACTAGATATGGAGGGTCCACTGTAGATCACCTCAATCAGTTCAAAAATGTTGACAGGTGCATTGTTCTTTATAAGCAAACCAGTTTGCATTTCTACTGGGAGCAGGACTTTTTTTTAAGTTAACTGATCTTAATTGCCTTTTCAAAATCACCATAGGGAAAAATCCACCTTTTTCAACAGCTGTTGTTAGAATTGCAATGCAATTGGGAGGGGAGAAGAAGTCCAAGAGAAGTAGGAAATGATGTCATTAACTCTGCTGATCAAAAATTCCTGGCACTTTGACCCTGTGAGCTCTAGTTCCACTACAACACTGCTAATAAGTCTTGCCTATTTGTAGAGGATTGGGGCCCTGATTTGACATTACCTGGCCTGGTAATGACTTGTCCTTGATACTGCACCATGTATTACATGAGTTTTCTAAAAGCAACAAATAGGAAGTAAGAAAAAGTTGCACTGCACTGTGATAACTTGAATAATTGTTATACAGCAGAATGTTCCTTCTAGGTATCCATGAGACTGCTTTTCATTTTACTACTGGGCTGCTTGATATGCTGTCATTATAATGTTGTTTCCCTCAGAAAACACGTAAAATGTGAGATGTGCTTGTTTTGGAGATTTTAGACAAGCAGAGGTTTTGTTAAGTTTGTCAAGCAGCCTCGATGTCTTGGTTGAGTGATAGGAGATCTTGAGGAAGCTTGCCTTAATTGCCAGATGAGAAAGAAAGTGTGATGCTGGGAGAGTACTATACTGCCAATGTAAGGGTGATCTTGCTCAAAGAGCCCCCTGCTTAAGATTTTATCACTCTTAAGCCAGTGATGGAACAAAAAAGTAGATGCGTTTACAAAACCACCTTAAGCTACATTGGGAATAGAGTATCTTTGAATGAATTCTTAGCCTAAGATGGCACAGGACATCCATGTTGCAGTCCCTCCTGTACTTTGAATACAATGCAAGAGGCAGGAAATGTCCTGAGGCATGTGAAGATGAAGGCCAGAAAAAAGATTAGCAGACAGTGAATGACGAACATTTGAATATAAAGCAGAGTCTGTTTGTTTTGATGAGTCAGAATCCACTAAGGTCACTGAGTACTTTGTACTTTTATACTGGAATATTAATGTCTGAAATAAACAGACAGCCAGTCTGTGCCTGCACATATTTCAGTCTTGAGCTTCTTATTTTGAAGATTCACCAGAGTGTTTCTAAAGAAAGAACTGACGGCTACTTGATAACAAAATCTATGGGTTTTTCCATGTGTGCCAAACAGAAGATGATTTAAGAGACCTGTTTACCTCGGCTCTCAATACAATACTCGTTGTTAATGTTACAAATTTTGTATAAAGACTGGCTGGGATGGAAACAGTTGGAGGAGACAAGGAGTCAAAGCCAGCAGAAAAACAAATAGAACCTCCTCCCCGACATAGGCTTCCTCTTATCCAAAGCCATCCACGTTATTTTGACAGGGAAGGCACTAAATCCCACAAGCATCTTTCCACAACCTTGTTAGCAAAAATGCAATATGGGTAACATAACTAATAGCTTGCTATCCTTAATTAACACTTTAAATCTGTCCAAGCTGATAGCCTTATTCTGTATAAGAATTTAGTAGGGCCAGCCCTGTGAGGAGTTAAAAGTCTTGTACCCTTTGACTGTACCTTTGTACCCTCTGATTGGTTTATGCCCGAAAGAGAGTTATTTATCTGGGAAATAAGCCAAACATTTTCTTCCAGTTTTTACCCACTTGTGGAGGATACCTTTAGAGAAAAAAGAAAAGAGGCGAAATAAATTTAAAAATTAAAAATTCCAAGGCTTTGAGGGGTATAGCCCTCTAAGGTCCTGTAGGGGCCAGTGTGCACCAAGACTTACGTGACTGCTTAAGGCTAATTTTGACCCACAATGGAATAAAAATGTGCCAGTCTTTCCACAGTTTGTTTATATATTTGTGCCCCACTTTTACTCCAGTGAGGCAGAGATGGTGTACATGGCCCTCCACCTCTCTCTCTCCCACTTCGTCTTTGCAACAGCCATGTAAGGTAGGTCAGGATGAGAGAGAAGAGTGACAGGACTCATTCAATTGAAATTTCTGGGAATTGACTTTGGGATTCCCAAGACCCAGTCCAACATTTGTAACCACTGGCATTTTAAACATGTTTGTCCATTTGTCTATTGATAGGTAGTATCTAGATGTGATCTCACCGCTATCCAGTGAATATCACTGGCTATATTCTAAACTGGATGCTGGATTTCCTCCTAAATCTTACCACTATTGCCTGCTCTGAGCAGGTTATTGCATGCACTTCATTTTAAAACCACATCAAGCCAATCTTTCTCTGCCACCCTTAACCCCTCATTTATTTTGGATAGTTTATATATAGCTGTTGGTGATCCAGCTTTCTCCATCTGCAGTGTTTACAATTAAGATAAAGTTTCACTTCTTTGGCAGTGTGTGTGCCTGTTCTTCTTGAGTGGTGGTGTAAAACTCCTGACAAGAACTGGATTTTTAATTTATTGAATCCTATATGGAGCACACACACAATAAATCTTAAACAAATGTCATCCTGCATCATTTAAATTTAAATAACCTTATGACCACTACTTTTAAAGGTACCTAAAGCACTAAGTGAAGAGAATAAGCATAAAGCCATCATACAGCGTATTTCCAGACAGGGCAAACACATTGAGAAGTGGTGATATTTGTTGCTAAACACTATGTTTTTGTTTTTTAAATCCAAATGATGTTTTGCCAATCCTGTGATGTTTTTGGCTATTCCTCCTCCTTTACCACAGAATTCACCAAGTGATTTGTTTGTACCTGAAGTGCAAGGGTTTTTTTCAAACTGATGCTTTTGATCATCATGTGAATTGTGCTAATTGAAGAAGGAGTGTCCAATCTCTCATCCACTCTCCCTATTTTCAGGACGTTTGCGCCCTCTTCCTCTTCGCTCCCTCCTTTAATATTTTTCAAAAACTCTCTAGAGCCTTAGTGACAAAGCAGTAGATTCCTGTGCTTGAAAAGATCCTTTCCCTGCAGTAGTAGAAGTAGTAGTAGTAACTTTATTAATTCCTAATCTTTTCTGCAAAGCTGGGACTCAAGGCAGTTTCCAAATTGAAATATAACACAGTTAACAAATACAAAAGATCAGCAATAAACTGGAATGTAAACATTTAAAAACAATTTAAAACATACTGCTAAAACTAATTAAAAGCATTTTAAAAGAGCAGAATATTTAAAACAGAGCCAGTGTGGTGTAGTAATGGATTGAGAATTGGACCATGACTCTGGGCGATCAGGATTTGACTCAGCCATGCAAGCCCATGGAGCTACAGTGAAATGCAGGGCATTTCCGCACTAGACTGTTATAGCGCTATGATTCCACTTTCAGCATCCTATGGAATCCTGGGGTTTGCAGTTTTGGGAGGGTGTCCCAGGATTCCATAGGACGTTGAAAGTGGAATCATAGTGCTATGACAGTCTAGTGCGGAAATGGCTGCAGTCCTCCTTCCACATTTGCAGGTTTCACCTGCCTGGATTTGGTCATTTGTGGATTATTTGCCCTACCTCCGGCACTGCCCTATGCCATTTTTACTACTTCAATAACATTGGTGTCACTGGGAGGAAATTGAACTGGCAGGTGGCTGATCAGGCCTGGTTGTGCAAATGTTACCTTCCTAGCACACTTGCTGGCAGGGGGTGGAATGGGATGGGATGAGGGAATCACAAAGAAGGAGGCTGCCTGCGTATCTGTTTGCTCACTTGTGTGGGCAGGCAGGAAGGGTTGGGATGAGGGAATTGCAAGGAGAAAGGATGTGTGCAGTGATGTAGACTTGAGTCGATAGACTCAGACTCACGTCAGACTTAAGTCACTTCAGTGACTTGACTTGGACTTGACTCTGCAAAAATTGCACACTGACTTGACTTGACTTGAGACCTGCATATTTTTAGTGACTGACTTGCTGCCCTTGGTTCAGTGACATAACACATTCATCCAGAAACCTTGCAACTTACTGGTCATATACTGGACACATTTTTCAGAGGAGAGGGAACAGCAAATGGGTTAAACGATGGGCTTGAGGTGGGGTTGAGGTCTGCTCGGCAGCCTGTCCCTGCTACATATAGGAGGAGCTTTCTAAAATTTTCCTAAGAGCAGAAGGCAAGATTCATGCCCAGAATGCAGGATGTGTATCTCAGAGGGGAACAGAAAAAGTATTAGGCAATGGGCTTGAGGAGGAAGGATCATTCCTTCTAAAGCTCTTGAAGCTTCAGTAACAGGGAATAACAAGGATCCTATCCTCTACTTCTGGAAAAGCCTCCAGCTTTGCAAATGGGAAGTAAGGAAGATCCTATTTTCCACCTCCGAAGCTGCAGATGGCAAAATCACAAAATTAGAGGGGTGACTCCACTTAAATTGTTAAAACGGACTTTATTCAATTCTGTCCAGAAATTCTGGAATACAGGTTGAGTTATAAAGTTGGCTCCCAGACTTGAGACAAGACTTGAAACTTGACTTGGGACTTGAAGGTCAGTGGTGAAGTGTGGAGGGGGGCGGGGCTATGGCATGAAGTCTGTGACCACTGTGCGAGGGGCATGGCCAGGGTGCGGCGGCGTGGCCAGGGCACATGGGGGCATGGCTATGGGCCAGGATGCCCCAGAAACATTGCCGCCTGGGGTGAATTGCCCCCCTCCCCCACATTCGTACATGACTGTTGAAGGTAGAGACTTGAGACTTGACTTGAGACTTGGAGTAAAAGACTTAAATACATCACTGGATGTGTATGTGTGTTTGCTCACTCAGATGGCAGAGGCAGGGCAGGCCACCAGTCATCAGCTTCTGCCTTTGGGAGGAATGAAGAAAAGCTCCTTTTGGTTCTTTTTGCTTGTTCCAAAAGCAAAAGGGGTGGGTGACAAGTGGCCTGGAGGAAGGGCAGCCCATCAGCCATTGGCTTCTGCTTTTGGAAGGAGCGAGTACAAGTGCTGCAGCAGGGTCTCACTTGTGCTCATTTGTTCCAAAAGCAGAAGCAGGCATCTGACATTAAATATTAAGAACTAAGGACAGGGGGTGCCTGGAAATATTCATAGTTTTTCTACTTTTTTGGGGGGGGGGTCCTGTGCCCCTAACTGCTGTGAATGTGGAGGGCTGAGTGTAGTGTACTCTTCAAGGCTGGTTTTGGTCTGGGAAAAACTTTTGTAATTTGCTCGAGTGTGTGTTTGCAGATTTCTGTAAAATGGAGAGTATTGAGGGAAAAAATAATTATTGCCCCATAGGAAAAATAGTAGCATTAGATGGATTGTTTGCATCTTTCTTGTCTATCCCCCATCCTGTTGTGCTTCCTGAATATGTGTGCAGTTCTGTATCTGTGTGCTCAGCTTCACAAAAGGTAAAATTCCATAGTTTTGTGCAGAGGCCAGAGTTTGGCACAAAACATATTTTACACAAATTGCAAAAACCATGATGGGCAGAAATGTGGTGTCTTGCTCTTATACTAGAGGCCAGATTTCTTGAGAGGGCTGGAGAATGCTTTCTGTACTTTCTCCATGTGCCAAGATAGCCAGGCTCAGAAACAATCTTGACACTGGTGAGATTTCTTCACACCCCTGGTTTACAGCTTTTAATGACAAGAGCTATCACTTTGCCTGCATTTGGCTATATTGACATGCTGAAGTCACCAAAACTGAGTAGGAATGGGATAATCCCTAGGCCTAGAAGCAGAAGAAAGCCCTCCGTTCCAAATCCCATTGCCGTGGCCAAAGAGGGACAGAAGAAGAAGCAGGCACAGCTCTATCTTGCCTAGGCCCAGAAGTAAATGAGGGGCCCTCCCTCTGTCCCAAGTGGCACTGCCCTTGGCTGCAGAGGGAGAGAAGAAAAGGTAGGCATGGCTTCATCATGCGTAGTGTGTCTCATGCGTGTAGTGTGTAGAGGCCCCTCCCTAAACTGCAAACCCAGGATTCCATAGGATGTTGAAAGTAGAATAATAGCACTATGACAATGTAGTGCAGAAATGATATTAGACTGTAAGCCTGAGGGCATGGAACTGTCAGATTAACAATTTGTAAGCTGCTGTGAGAGCCTTTGTGGCTAAAAAGCAGGATGAATAAATAAATAAACAAACAAACAAAGAGCAGGATTAATAAATAAATAAATACTTTGCTATAGTTATATATTATTCTATAACTATATATATATATATGGTTATATATAGTTATATATTGTTCTAGTGTTATATTTATTGTCTTTCTCTCTTACTATATATGTTGTGTTCCACCCTTTGATGAAAAGGGCATTATAACTAAATGGTATCATTATTATTATCATTATCATTATTATTATTATTATTACTGCTGCTGCTACTACTACTTCTACTACATGTAGGAGACACTTAAACTGAGCGGTAGTAGGATGATATTCTGGGTTTCATTAGGGCCGTTTCCGCAGCTTACCTTTTTCGGCACTGGGGTGCAGGGATCGCGCAAGTAGCCTCCAGCGAG
The DNA here is from genome assembly GCA_948472985.1 of Iguana delicatissima. Lineage (NCBI taxonomy): Eukaryota > Metazoa > Chordata > Lepidosauria > Squamata > Iguanidae > Iguana > Iguana delicatissima. The sequence continues at coordinate 184,795 of CAOKZL010002193.1, forward strand.
AGGCTCTCATGTTCAGCTTTGCACGAACTGCCTGCTCCCGAGCAGGTACGCAAGAGCCCCACCTCTTCCTTCCGCAGTGCAGCCTGGGAGTTTCCCAGGCTGCGCTGGGGCATGAAGCATGACCACCACGGCTCTGGAGGCTCCACACTCACGGCAAGAGCGTGCAGGGCCCTGGAGCAATGCGCGATCATGCACCATTTTCGGCTTAAAGCCAAAAAGGAAAAAGTGCGTGAGCGGCGCCTGCCCTACCCTGGAGCGTCGCACGATTGTGAGTGCATCGTGCAGATTGCTCCTCACAATTGCGTGACGCTCCAGGCACCCTTTCGCATTGCAAATGCAGTGCGAAAAGGGCCTAGGTATGGATGGTTTCAACATGTTATTATATCAGTATTTCTAGAAAGAGATTTTTGAAGCTCTGCCCAAGGGACTGCTGAGCAACTGTTTCTTTTCATAGTAATAAAAACACTGTCAGATATTTTTACAGTATGTCTTTGATTCTGTCCCCACCCACCCCCCACCCCCATGGGGCTTGTATTTGCCTTCAAACACACTCAAGATTTAAATGGTCCTGAAAGAAGGCTGCAAACTCCACACAGCGGTATTTAAGTCTGATAAAGAGAAGGCAGAATTTCTTTCTTCAGACAGGGTACCAGTTGTTCTTCATGCCACAAAAGCATGGCAGCTAATCATTGAAAATGGGCTACACTTTCCAACTTCAGATCAATTTTCTTAAAATGGCAAAAGGCCTGTTGCTTTAGAAGAGGAACTCATAACATTCCCAGAAGCCCAAGGGAGTGTATTTCTGCTTAGGAGAGGCACATGCTGCTACTCTTAAAGCTCTTATTACCTCTTGAGACAAGGAGGCTGATTCTACTCATGCTTTTCCTTTCCATCTATTGAAAGATGGTAATTGCTGAAAATGACTGTCACCCAGGTGACATCTTATGTCCCCAGAGGTGTTACAGGAGAATCATAAACTTTTCAGATGAAACTCTTTCATCTATTTTTTTTTTAAATAAACGAAGCAAAACATGAAGAAACTCATTCCTGTTGGATTACTATTAGGGATGATAAAAAGTATTTTACCATTGCTAGCAAGGAGAAATAGTTCCTGCAGTGTTCTCCCTGCTGCAGAAGAAGTTGCACACTTTTTTTTTGGTTCACATTCAATATTTTAGAACAAGATTAGGAAATTATTATGTGTAGAAATGTATGCAGGGGGTTTTCTTTGCAAAAAACCCTCCACCCTAATTATTTGTACAAACAAGGTTCTTTTCACACAAAAAGAACCCTGTTCCCAGATAGCCTCCCCTTTTTTGGGAGAAAAAAATTTTTTTTTGAGCCAAACTCAGTAATCTTGCATGTCCCCCTCCCCCAATGTAGCTATCTGAAAAGAGTTTTTTTTAATGAAAACTGTTTTTGTGTTAAAAACCAGATTTTTCATGCAGAAAACACTGCTAAAAACCTGCAGTTTTTGTGTGTGTGAAATTAATGCTTTTTGCAGGAAAAAGTGAGCACAAAATCCCCATGTAGGTTTATGGAAATAGTGGTGGTTTTTGGTGGGGGAACCTATTTTTTGAACAAACCCAACAATTTTCATGCAACCCCCTGTTTTCCCAGAAACACAGAGATTTTTCCCTGTGGAAAAATTTGGTTTTTTGTGCCAGAAAACCCCACTAATGTTGCACCAAAAGCCCACATGGGTTTTGGGAAGCATCTTTTGCATCAAAAAAATCTGTTTTTCTGCACAAAAACATGTTTTCACAGAAAAAAACCCCACTGTTTCCGGATAGCCAACCAAGATTCTTTTTGCAAGATTGATTTGCTGCCAAAAAAATTAAAATGAAATGAAATAAATTGCAGAAATGAATTTTTGTGTAAATAAGGTTTTTCATGTACTTCTGTGCCAATTAATTTCCTGAAATGATTCAGAATGTGCAAATTTTGGCCCAGACTGTGCAAAATTCTTGCTGCTATGTTATTCCTTCTGAATCGATTTCATGAATATTAGGAACTCATTTTTCAGGCCCTTTTCGCACGTTACCCATTTGTGCGGCTGGGGGGGCATCTTGCGCGAAAAGCCTCAGCAGGAACGCTGCCGCTTCCCTCCTGCTTTGTCCTGCAGCTTGCTTCCTGGTTGCGCGACTGTCGTGCGAGTGCCCCGCCCCTTCCTACCGCCGCGCAACCTGGGAATTGCAGGCTAGCGCTGAGGCAGGAAGCGCGACCGGCCCGCTCGTCCGACGTACCACAGCACAGGTAAGTGCGCGAGGGCCCTGCGAGCATTGCACGAGCACACAGTATTTTCAGCTTAGAGCTGAAAATAAAAAAATGCATGCGCATCCTGCTTTAGGCTTGTGAGTAAATGAGTGTGTCATGCGGACCGATGCTCACGGGGCCCTCGCGTAAAAGAAACTGCGTGCAAAAAGGGCCTCTGTCAGGAAATTAATGTCAGTTAATATTATTACCCTGTTGAATTATTATGAACTACTCCATAGATCTGCACAATTGTACATATTAGGGCAGCTAACTGCTACAAGAGTTGATTTATCATATTTAGGGTACTTATGACTTTTCAGAAGTTTGATCTCAGGACAAGTCCTGTTTTCTAGTATTCCACAGAAAGCAGGTCTGCACAGTATTGGCTGGTCCTTTGTGTCAGTTAAGAAGCTAATTCCTGCCCGTCCCAGATCAAGTCTGTGTGCACAGCTCTGGTTGGCAGTCCCTTCTGTTGTTCACAAAGCTGCTGTAGTCACCATCTTGGAGCAGGTTTTTACATGGGAAAAATTGTTTTTAAAATCATGCAAAACACAAGCAGAGCATCCAACAAAAAATACCCCTAAAATACAATGTGCATGAAGACCAAGACCATTTCTGCACGGGGCGAGGGAATTGCCCCATGCCGGTACTTACCGGACTTCTTGGCTCCACGCTTGGGTCCAGGCTGGTCTGGAGCAGTGTGTGGACGCTGCTCCGCACTGGTCCGGGGATGAAAATGGCGGCTTCCGGTTAGTCAAGGCTCTCCACAAACCGCTGAAGCTCGCCAGCCTAAAGCCCGCCCCCAGCAGATCACAGGCTCGCACAAATCTGCTCCGGAGTATGGGCATGGAGTGGTGTGCTCCGTGCTTTTGAAAGACCTGTTTCAAGCGGTCTTTCGAAAGCACGCTGGATGACCACTTCAGGTCATTCCAGACTGGGCTGAGGTGCGGAACTACACTAAGTAGGTCCGACCCAGTCTGCTCCCAGGTGCGGACATCCTCCCTGGAGGACGCTTTGCACTGTTTCTTTAAGCCCATGCGGAAATGGCCCAAAACAAAGCGGAGAGGCTGCTTGAGGTACAAGACAAGGGGCAAAGACCAGTATGGTCCTATTCAGGTGTTCAATGAGAGGTTAAAAGAACTCATGAGGAAGGGAGAATTCTAGTTTTGTCCCTCTTTTTCTGTTCTTCCTTTTGTCTATTGAATACAATTTCCATATATGGATGGTCTTCCCACAAACAACGGCACAGATTTTCCAGGTGTCCAAACCATTGTTTTTCATGCAATCAAAGCAACAATGGATAGAGTTGGGCATAGTGTGTTCCCTACCATGTGTGTTGTTTTAATGCCTGAACAGGAATATTCTTCATAATAATACCCCTTATCGTATATCAAAATAGGGACACTGCTCATTCCAAAATTGAGAAATGAGGGCAAAACTTAATCTAAAAATGGAATACAAACCTCCTGTTTCTAGATACTTCTGCACACAGCCTAGTGTTGGTACAATGATAAATTCTGAATTTCAGGCACTTGTCATGATATTTGCATAGACATGCCTCCTAGAAAAATTTTAAAATGAACATCCCTAGAATCAGCCAAGCAGCTGTGTTCATCCACAGTAGTTACCTGCTTCTATTAGTTTTCTTCTCCAGCAAGAACAAATCTTCTGTAAAGGGAATGGGTCTTAACTGCCCATTCAAAGCCAAGCTAATTGTAGGTAGTTCAATGGGGGTAGCTCAATTACTTTAGTTTGAAAAAAAAAAGATTTTTAATTTTTTGGAAATTTTTTTCCTTCAGTTCTTGGAAGAATTTCATTGAAGCTCAGGAGGAAGAGGAAATCCTGAGGAAGGTGGTAAATAGTAATACTATCCCTGTTAAAATTCCTGGCATTCTGACCCCGTAAGCCCTGGCTCAACTACCCAAGTGCGAACTAGGGCCCTTTCTGCATGGCATTTTCCATGCAAAAGGGCACCTGGAGCATCGTGCGATTGTGAGGAGCGATCTGCATGACGCACTCACAATCGCGCAACGCTCCAAGGGCCGGCAGATGCTGATCGTGCACCTTTTCATTTTCGGTTAGAAGCCGAAAATGGTGCGCCGTGTGGAGCCTCTGGAGCCATGCTGGTCGCACTTCCTGCCCCAGCACAGCCTGGGAAACTCCCAGGCTGCACTGCAGAAGGAAGAGGCAGGGCCCTTGTGCGAGCAGGCAGCTCGTGTGGAGCTGAAGCAGCAGGGATGCAAGAGCCTCTCGCCAGAGGCTGCTCGCACGATCCCTGCACCCCAGCGCCAGAAGAAGGTAAGGTGTGGAAAGGGCCTAGGTCTTGATGTGATCCTAATTCAGTTCCCTGTAGTTCTTCTATATACAAAACATGGCATTTCAAACTCCTTGCTGCTATTCAATTTATTTTTTTGAAAACGTAATAATAGGAAATTTGAAAGCAGTAAGAGAATATGATTGTGCACTGTAGGACTGCAGCAAGCTAGTAAGGTCACTGCATAGGCTTCACTGAAATGTCCATGATTTAATGAATACTACAAGCTTTCTATGAACATAGCTAGCAAAGGAAACTCTGTCTGTATCCATGATGGAAGAATTAACTGTGTGGAATGGAATGGGAAATCTAGTTTGCTTTTGATCATTGATCAGAGCCCAAGGCCATTCTGCTGTAGGCTAATTTGTCCATCAGTATCTGATGGATAGGTAGATAGATTATGGTTGCTAAGGCAACAGGGTTGTAATGTTAACATTTACAAAATTGGTCCCATCAGATGAGATAGGAAGAAACTGTTCTGGGATATCCTAAGGTGCATCTGGAAAAGTATTGAGTCCTATACCCACCCCTTCTTTCCTTGAATTTATTGCTGATTGCAAAGAGTCCCCTGAAATTCTCTTCCTCATTGGTAGTCAGTAAAATGGGGGATGTGAAAGGTTTACTAAATATTTCCCAGCATAATAGTCATGTAAATGCTCCAAAAGTTTGGAGAAACGGAAAATTCCCTTCAAATGTTTTATTTCTTTATTAGTTTTTAAAATACTAACCTTTTAAGTTACAAGTGCAATATGAAGAGGAATTAAAAAAAAAGCCAAAAGACAAAAGACACTGTCACAATTTCAAGAAAGGTGTCTATCATTTGTTGAAGGGTATGGAAAAAGAGACAGTAAATTAACCAAATTAGTTGCATATTAAATTCAGCTAATGTGCACAAGTCTTCTCCTTTTCCTCCCTCTTTTCCTGACAAAAGGCCTTCCAGGTAGGTTAAACAGAGTGGCTTATATCTAGGCATTCCAAGATCACTCAGTGAATTTCAGGGCTTTCTGTGATGACTTTGAACATGGATTTCCTAATTCCCAGTCCCACACTCCAACTACTGACTCTTGGGCTATTTTTGCACTACACTATTATAGTGCTATTATTCCACTTTCAACATCCTATGGAATTCTGGGGTTTATAGTTTACTGAGACCAAAGAGCTCTCCGGCTGTAAATTCTAAACACCCCTCCCTAAACTGCAAACCCCAGGAGTGCACAAGATGTTGAAAGTGTAATAATTGCACTATAACAGTATAGTGCAGAAATGGCCTTAGGCTATTTGGCTTAGCTGCTACTATTGTTATGGACCCTGGAACTATTTTTAAGGTGGTGGTGGTGGGGCTCAAGACTAGCAGGCAGGTCAGTGTGAATGTTGTATACTTATGTGTATATTTTCACAAAACAGTAAAAACATAGGCTGGAATCTTCTTCGTTAGTGTCAAATAGAATAGACCTGCTAAATGAATGGTTGAGAAGTAAATCCAGTTGATTCCATGGATCTACTCTAGTCAAGACTAACAATAGTATTTAGGCCATAGAATATAGTATATAACAACAGTAGCAGTTAGCAATGTGACTACCATCAAGAAAATGAAGAAATAATAAATGAAATATTCTAAAACTGTTTAAAGCATGAAATTAATGCATCAATACATCAAGGAAAAATATATAATGCTCTATTAAATGAATGCAAAAATGGCTGTAAGCTAGGATTCAACTACGCAGGAGTCTTGCTGATCCTGGTCTTTGGCCCATGATGATTTCAGTGGGAACTCCAGCTCCAGCCTTGCCTGATCCCCCATTCTGTGGTCCATGACTTTTGCTTTCTGTGATAATATTTAAATATATTGGGCCATACACACGGTGGCATATCACACTCCCTGTCCTACCCAGAAAGGCATGCTTGAAGGCCATTTCACTTAATGCTTTTTTCTAGAAAAGCAGGCTGAAATTCTCCCACAGTTTATGGGGAGCCTGAAAAGAAATGTTATCAGCATTTCTTTTGGATCAATTTCGGCTCAGTTCTACCTGAGTGTTGATCACTAAAAAGCTGTTGAAATGACAGAGTACCCTGTCTTAAGAGGAAGTGAGATGAATGAAGAAAGAAGCAGGAACTTGGCTGGTAAGAAAGATACTACCCCCTGCCCGCCTCAAACTAATTGATTGTTTCTCCAGAACAAACTGCTTGCTGGCAGAGAAATCCTGGCTGAGCCGCAGCATAAACTGGTACTGGAGACTGGAAAGTGGAAGCAGTTGGGTTGATTCCGGAATACAGAAATAAAAGCGCAAAGCCTGAAACATTGTCTGAAACCCTATAATATTTCAGCCTTAGTCATAACTGGTTTAAAATTACAATGCACTTTCATTAATGTTACTTATTCTTTAACAAGCAACGCATAAGTACTAACTTTTGGTGCCTGTAATTTTAGAGTAATTTTAAGCCTTACATGGAAAAACAATATGGCAAAACTGCTAACAAATGAGTTCTCCCAAGCAATGTTTTAAGAAGAGTAAGTTTTTTTAAAAAAATTCTAAACTCTGTAAAAGGGGGAAATACAGAAGTGTTAAATGGTAAACTCAGCTACAGAGGTTTGTACTTGTTCCTTAATAGGTGCTAACGCTGTACTGCCATAGATGTATTATTAGCACTACCACGTTGAACAGAAAGTGCTGCAATTATTAAGAATCATCTGCCCATCCTAAATTCTGGATAGTTTGCACATGTTGTTCTATTACTGCAGTGATTGCAGGGATTATGTCTATTTTTAAAGATTGCAGTGCACAATGGAGTGTCTTGAAGTGTGGAGAAGAAAATTTGCAAGTATTCTTCACATCCCATCATCACCATGATCATCATCATTGCTGCCACCACACATTCTACACGATAGCACTCAAAATAATGTTCTTGTTCTCCCTGACAGTAGGGTGAGACCTAGTCTGTGACAGGAATAATAGAGTCCACAGTTTGACTTCAGATAGAAAACAACTGGAGATTTTAAAAAAGGCAGAGAGAAAGAGTTCAGGGCTCTGGAAGCTAATAGAAATTTGGAGGGCTGGTTGCCCCTTTCCAAAGATCTCGAACCTTTCACACTATATAATTATTTTGCTGTTGTTGTGTGTCTTCAAATCACTGATGACTTACAGTGACCCAAAGGTTATCCTACCATTAAGTTTTCTTAGCAAGATTTGTTCAGAGTGGGTTTGCTGTTCCCTTTCTCTGAAAAAGATAGAATGACTTGCCTAATGTCACCCAGTGGGTTTCCATGGCCAAGGAAAGTCTCCCGAAGTCCTGAGAGTCTCTGAGATCCAGCAGGAGTAGTGGTTTGAGTGTTGGACTACGCCCTGGAGACCAGGGTTTGATTCCTCACTCAGCCATGGAAAACCATTGAGTGACCTTGAGTGCATCATACACTCTCAGCCTCGGAAAACCTTGTGATAGGTTCATCATATGGTCACCATACACCTAAAATGACTTGAGAGCACACAACCAGAATAACTCCCAGAGCCGTAGTCCAACACTCAAGCCACCGCAGCTTGCTGGATCTACCCTAAGGATGGGATGAATCCAGTATGTTCCGAATCCCTGGAAGGTTCTGAGAATCTACAAATCTCACGAATCTTGTATCTTTCGAATCCTTTTTTAAAAAGAGGTTTAAAAAGCAACTTTTAAATTTTTTTAAACTTTTAAAAAAAAATTTAAACAGAACTTTTTTTGAAAAAGCTAGAAAGCTCGTTCCTTTTTGGTTGGTGGATTTGAAAGATTCAGTTTGCCTATTTTTGCACAGGGATTTGGATTCGCGAATCTCAAATCCTTGCTGAGGATTTAAGGATTCAGTTGGCCTAATCCCTAATCTACACAGTTATGGCATTGTGATTCTACTTTTAACTGCCATGGCAGCACCCAATGATTCCCTTTTATTTTCAGCTTAGGGAAAGGCGTTGAGAATTCTCTGCCAGATAATGATAATTCTCTCCCTCACCAAACTGTGAACCTCAGGATTCTATAGAATGCAGCCATGGCAGTCAAAGTCAAATCATACTGTAATATCATAATGCTAGAAGTGTGTGGTGTGAAAGGGCCCTGATGTGGGACCAGTGAACTTTGGAGGCCTCCTGGAGTATGGACTTCCACCCATGTTCAGCCTACATATTTGTAAATAAACATAAAAATTACAAAATGTCATTCACTCTAAAGGGAACAAAAATGGAGTGTGGCGTCATGGCAAACTTTTCAAAGTTCGGAGAATTGGGGTGAAGATAGTACAATAATGTTCATCAGTTACCTTGCTTTCCACAACAAGTCAGTCCTCCATCTCTTAATTAGAGAGACGTTTAGATAACCTCTTGCCAGATGAGATTTTGAGATCTAGAAAGCTCGTTACTTTTTTGGTTGGCCTAATAAAGTTATTAACCTAGAATGGAGTCTAGATTTTTTTTCTTATGGTTATTGTGGACATCTTTGCTTTCTATATAATACACAAAATGCTTGATGTGCTTGGTTTAATTAAAATCATTTTTGGCTCCTGTTTCTGTTGTATTTTCAAACAGTGATTTTAACACAAACATATTTTGAGCCTGGATACAAAAGTAATTTCATTGTTTAGCAGTTGGACATATCAATGCAAAAGCTCAAGTAATGGGAACAATAATAGAAATTTGACACCTGTTCTTTATTTTCAGCCATACTAATAACAGATAGAATGGACATGCAGTCATGATACCAGAAATATTTTTCTTTTAAAAAAATAATGGACAGTATATTTTGAGTGAGAATTTTCCCCAACATGTTAAGATCAAAATAACAAATATGAATCTGTGTAACTGTCAGCATGGAGAGCTACCGTGGTGTAGTGGTTAAAGTGTTGGATTATGACTTTAGAGACCAAGGTTCAATTCCCTACTGGGCCATAGAAACCCACTGGGTATTCTGGGTGCATTACGCACCCAGAAAATCCTGTGTTAGGTTTGCCTCAGTGTTGCCATAGGTTGAAAATGACTTCAAGGCACATAACAACAAGAACTACCAGCATGAGCACCTGGAATCCTCCAGGGTCTACATAGGCTACCAAAATACACCCCCTTCATAGACACACAATAGAGCAGTGGTTCTCAACCTGTGGGTCCCCAGATGTTTTTGGACTTCAGCTCCCAGAAGCCCTGAGCATTGACCATAGGGACTGGGGCTTCTGGGAGCTGAAGTCCACAAACATCTGGGGACCCACAGGTTGAGAATCACTGCACTAGAGGAAAGGATTAGAAATCTACTGCTGGGTTTTGGGGAAAAGGAAAACAAAACAGAAGAAACAAAAACTAGAGAGCACCTAATAGAATTCACAGGGGAAAAAGGGAATCATGTTTCCTAGTGCTTATTTGGATGGCTGTTTTTATTATTGATCGTTGTCAATGAAATATATATAGGCCAAAGCACACTGGGCTTTTTCCAAATAAAAACAGCCATCCACTGAGCACTTGGAGATGTGTCTTCTCCTTTCTCTGGGAGTTTTGAAAAAGAAAATCCCCAGTGCAAGCTGCTGTCTACAACCTATTTAAAAGAGAAATTGCTGTGTGTATGTGTCTGTGTGTATGTGTGTGTGTGGGGGGTTAATCACCTTTTTTGTGACAAAAAAGGATGCTCCAGGGATTCTGCAGGGGTCAAAAGCCATAAAACAACCTTGAGCAGCTGTGCCTCACCCACTGCCAGTGTGAAGTGGTGTACATTGGGGCAAAATAAATATATAACAAATGTATTTAATACATGCACCAGGGACAGGAACTGTGCAGCTCTCCAGATGTTGTTGAAGTGCAACTCCCTGCATTTTGCATCATTAGCTATGGTGACCAGGGCTGTTGGGGCTTACAGTCCAGCAATATCTCAAGGGCTACCCAATATGCACACCAAATACACAGGCTACTACTCATACTGTCCCTAAAGTACATCTGATATCGGAGGGTACACGAGACAAGAACAGGGAAGAACTAGTACCCTGATTTTAAACTTCCCCACAAGCATCTGAGACCTTTCACATTACAGAATCATAGCACTATAAATCAACTTTAACTGTCGTGGCAGCATCCTATGGAATCCTGGGATTTGCAATGTAGAGAGTGGTATTTCGAATACTCTGCCAGAAGGTTCTAGTGCCTTCTCAGGCTACAACTCCAGGATTCCACAGGATGCAGCCGAGGCAGAAAAAATGCAGATATAGTGCCATACTCTCAAATGTTTCTCAGATACAACTGGGACATGTGTGTCCATACAACATCAGAGTGAGGTCAAGATGGCAAAGGTTATTTGGCCCTGGTGGTGCAGTGCTGAAAATGTCGGTACTGCAGCCACAACATTGTGGGTTCGATCCTGCAGGTTTCCAGATTGACTCAGCCTTCCATCCTTCAGTAGATCAGTAAAATGAGTACCCAGCTTGTTGGGGGCAATTAGCTAACACATTGTAAACTGCTTAGAGAGTGCTTGATGCTATAAAACGGTATAGAAATGTAAATGCTATTGCCATTGCTATTGCCATTGCTATTGCTATTGCTATTTATGAGGAAAAATACGCTAGTTTGGAGAAGCTGCAGTGGTTGGCTTTTTTTCTGAGCCTCCTCTCTTCTCACAACTGAGTTAATTGAGAGCAATCTACTCTTTGAACTCAGTTTGCATCAAATGAAATAAGCTAAGGACAAAGGGAGAAAGTGAGAGAAAGAAAGTGGGACAGTTTAAAAGCAGTTGAAAAGTGGGACTACAGAAGATTAACTGGGACTGTCCTTCCCAAATTGGGATAGTAGGAGGGTATGTAGTGCTATAATTGTGTAGTATAAAAAGGTCCCAGGTTGGCTGCTGTGGAAAACAGGATGCTAGATCAGATATTGGCCTGAAGTTTGGCCTTGGCTGTTTTATGTTTTTTAAATTTTTTTTTTTAAATTATAGAATCATAGAGTTGGAAGGGCCATTGAGTCCAATCCCCTGCCATGCAGAAATATACCACCAAAGCATTCCCAACACATGGCCATCCAGCTTCTGTTTAAAAACCTCCAAAGAAGGAGACTCCACCACACTCTGAAGCAGCATATTCCACTGCCGAACAGCTCTGATCATCAGAAAGGTCTTCCTAATGTTTAGACGGAATCTCTTTTCCTGAAGTTTGAAGCCATTGCTCCATGTCCTAGTCTCTGGAGCAGCAGAAAACAGGCTTGCTCCATCCTCCATATTGCATCTGGTAGTAAACTAGGAGTAAACTAGTCTTTTTTTAAAAAATACAATTGAGAGGTACACATTTTGACAAACACATTTGATAAGGCAGCAATAACTGATTAGTTCGCTTCTGAAATAAGGCAGATTCATAAATGAATTGTTGCTGGTTGTGTAATACTGACTTATATGAAGAAAACTGCCACTGGTAATGGGTGTAAGAAAGAGCTGTTTTCAGCTTCCTTCTATTAAAAGAAAGTTTGGTCATTTGTTCCAATGAGCTTTTGAAAAGCACTGTGCATGCATGCATGCATATCTACCTTTATGATGGTGAAATTTTCAAGGAATTGCAAAAAAGAAGTGTATAGTTTTCAATACCCATTGTCCACATAATTGGCTATTCAGGCTTGGACAGATGGAAATATCTAGAGGGTCACAGTTTCCCTTCCTTACTGTATCAGCCTCTGGAAAAGGTTAATTTTGGCCTTTTGGTTTGTTGGTGGCTCACAATAACTTGTGGAAATGTGGTAATTGAGATCCGGCCTCCAGGATCTTTGCTCTGATGTAGTTAAAACAGCAGCAATGCAAATAAGTCTGCAGAATATAGTTCAGGAAAAGCAGGAAATGCAAATAAGCAGCATGAACATTTACTTGTTTTATGCTAGCGCTCCTACATGGTTAAAATTATGTATCCTTTCCAGTAAAAGGAGCAGGTGTCCTAAATTCAGCACAGTGAATGGTCACCTTACATCTATATTACTAATACACTAAAAAATCCAGTTTATTTACTATGCCTGTAATTTGTGAGAGGGTCTCACTGTACTATAGCACTGCTAAATAGCCTGTAACTGTCCCAATATGGCAGGAACTTTCCCAATTAATTCTCCCTAGTTCCACTTTTTCATCTGCTTTTTAAATGGCCCAGGTTCTCTCACCTCCTCTGACTTCCCCCTTTGTCCTCAGCATACTTTAGTTCCTGCAAAGTGAGTCAAAACTGCAAGTGTATTTACACTCAGGCCATTTCTGCAGAATGGCACCCTCCCAGCATGGGGACATGAGAGGAGCGGGATCGCAATGACACCTTTGCATGATGTCGTCACAGTCCCGTCCTCATCCCGTCCCCAGCCAACATGATCGTGGGGTATATCATTGACGGAAAAACTCTGTCAATGGCCCCTGACCGTGTGAGGCTCTTGTTGCTGCCAGCCATGCAGAAAGGGCGGAAGTGTGATCACGTGTTTCCTTCCTCACTGCAGCAGGGGAAGAAGGCAGACTGCAGTGCAGAAGTATCCCTTGTGCTTCCTTCTGCAGCCAGCTGGCCGGGTGCAGAGAAGAGTGTTGGGGACACGCTTCCATCCTGGCAGAGACACTGCTGGGATTGTGACAGACATTGCGGGAGAGTGTCATGATCTGCAAATGGTGTCAGTTAACTCAGCAGAGGGAAGAGGTGAGGAAGGGCAGAATGTTGCCCTTCTCTGTAGGCTCAGACAAAAACAAACTGCTGCAGCCTCTCCTAGCTTGTGTGTTCTCCCTCATTAATAACTTTTGCCATGTTGACCATATTCTGAAGTTGCTTGGCCACATATGTCCTGATTTTCATCTGTGAACTAGAAGAGGATATATAAATGGCAGGTGTTCCCCTTGCCTTTCACAGTTTGGTTTCGGCCAAGTGGCCTTCTGCATCTAGCCTAGCAGCTCAACAATGAGATGACCTTGGTTCATGTTGTTTGGCAGATCTCCTAGAATGCTAGAAGAGGCTGAAAGGGTTCCGAACTGCCTAAGCAAGGCTCAAGGCTAGGTAGAAGGAAACTCTGTATATGTGGGAAATTTCATTCACTTTGCAGACACCATGTATTTGAAGAAGTCACAGTTCCTTCTAACAACTGACATAATCTTTTCTCCCTCCCCTCCATGCCCATCTTGGAGGACAAACCGCAGTTCATTTTCCCAGCTAAGGAACATTATGTGATTATAGAAAGCCTACCACCACCCTGACTTTTCAAAGCCTCAAATGCATTCCAGGATGACTGTTTTGGTGTTTCATATTCCAACACTAGAGCAACACATAATTCCTCTAAAGAGAAACAGTCTTCAGTTTGTTCTGTTTAGTGTTCGTGTCTCTTTGTTTTGCCACACATCTGTGATCCGGCACCTGTTATTTGTTTGAGAAATAAACACTAGACTTCGAATTCTACTACATTATATGTAACTTATTGGTATCATTTTCCCATCTGTGATTGTCTGGAAATGCCTTCTGCTTTGTTTAAACACTGTGCACATGGGAAAAGAATTTCCATAGCTCTGAAAGTTTACCTAAGTCAGTGTTGTTAGTTTATAACCTGGAAATCCATTCTACCCCTTTAAAATTCCCAAAGAAGTGGGCTCTGGCAACTGGTAGCTCCCAGAGCCCCCTTCTGTGTCCCACAGGTGCAGGCAATAGATTGTGGGACCACATAGGAAACAGCCTCATCTACTGTGGCATTCCAGTTATGGATACCCTCCCCACAGAAGCCTGATTGGTGCCAAAGCTGGTGTCATTCCAGCATCAAGTCAAAGCATGGCTTTTTATTAAAGCCTTCAGAGCTTGATGGATTTCATCCAATTTGTACAAGTGCTATGGTTGGCTTTGTTTTAAACTGGTTTTATTGCATGCCACCCTGGGATACTCAGATAGAAGACAAGATAGGAATATTTAAATAAATAAAATGTGTGTCAGTGGTGCAGTGAACCCTACTAGTTCTGGGCTAGTGGATTACCATCTTGGACAACTCCTTTAAAGTTTGGACTAAAATGCAAAATGGATTCAATACTGCATTCACATGGAAGCCACCAGTCATTACTAGAAGCAGATATGGTAACTACAGAAATCGTTCTCTGAGTTGCTCTGTAATTATTTGTGATGCAGCTATCATTCTGTTGTGCTGCTGCAACACGAAAGGAAAGAAGGTAACTGAAAGGACTGGGTAGGGAAACAGTGTGAGAACTTGAAAGACATGCACTGTTTATGTCCATTTTTAAAAATTTGCTTTTCTCAGGGACTTTGTCACAAGCTATAACATGCCCTGAAAATGCTGTTTGCAGGGCCTCAACCCAGACAAAAACACGAACTAGAACATGACAAGAAATGACTTCTGATTGACTAAAATAGCACTGGTGAGTGGAAGGCTCAAAAATGCCCCATCAGTCTTAGAGCGGACTCCACCACAAGTAAACTGGTTCTGTTAGTGAATGGTTCTGTCTCCCTCTTTGAGCCCAGTAGAGCTCTAAGATAATAAGGAGAAGCCTTTCTCTCTGTCCCAGCAACCTTTCAGACTTGTTTGGTGAGAACAAGGGAGAGGGTCTTCTCAGTGACTGCTCCTAGGCTTTGGAAATCCCTCCCTAGAGAGGCCAGGATGGTCCCATCCTTGCTGTCTGTTGGTTGGAAGATCAAAACATTTTTGTGCTATCAGGCTTTTACAAACTGACTAGGGTTGAGCTTTTAATGCCATGCAGTTCTGTTTTTAAAGTTTGTATATAGGCTTTTAATTCATTTTTATATTTCTCATGTTTCAACAGGTTTAATTCATATATTTTATATACTTTTATACTTTTATGAATATTTTATACAGTAGGCCCTTGCTTTCTCCTGGGGTTTGGTTCGAGGACACCCCCCCCCACGGATACCACAATCTGTGGATGCTCAGTTCTGGTTATATACAATGATGTAGGAAAATGGTGTCCTGTATACAAAATGGTGAACAACTCAAACGAGTGCTGGAGAGAGCCTGGGGAACTATAAAATGGCACAAGGTTACAGCAGGGGATGCCTACACATCAGCAAAGTGCATGGCACACAGGAAAATCAAGGTTTACATTTTGGATTTTTTCCCCCAAATATTTTCAAGTCATGGTTGGTTGAATCTGTGGACACAGAACCCATAGATATGGAGGGCTAAGTGTATTGTTTTTAATTTTGTATAATTTTAAATATGTTTGCTGCCTTGAGTCCCACTATCGAGAGAAAGGTGGGATATAAATGAATAAAATAACAACAACAACAACAGGAGGAGGAAAAGGAGCAAGTTTCTCCTAATTAATAATTTAGCTGTAATCTTACTTCATAGAAGTACGGTATGGCAGCCATTTCCACACTACACTGCTATAGTACTATTATTCCACTTTCAGCATCCTATGGAATCCTGGGGTTTGCAGCGGCCTTTGACGCCACTCCCTAAACTGCAAACCCCAGGATTCCATAGCATGTTGAAAGTGGAATAATAGTACTATAGCAGTCTAGTGCAGAAATGGTTAGTAAGTAGGAGAGGATGTCTGAATTTGTAACTCCTTCTAGATCCTCTCAATTGCAATGCATAGGAGCAGTGGGTATAAAGTATCTGTCCAAGCTGGTTTTGCCACCCTTGCTAGGTTGTTTTATTAGCTGTTGTTAAAACTGTGCTATTGCTAAACAGAAGTGGGTGGCAGCACTAAAAAAGCCATGCAATGGTCAAAGACTGTTATTATTCTACTGTGAATAAAGTTAAGTCATGGCATCATTTTCCAGACGATCATTTCTGCTGCTTTTTGTCAATTCTTCTTTGTCTTCTGCTTTGATTTCCTACCTCCCTGCCTTGCTTCAGACCATAGAGTTATGCACCACAAAGAATTGCCCCAGTTGCTGCAAAAATTTTGTGACAGCTGAACAATTGTGGTTGTGAAGCAGCCCTTCAGTGAATTCTGGGAGTGTTTCCTATGCCGATCCCAAGCTTGTGAAGTTGCCCACTTTGCAAGATCATGAAGGTGGTGTCTGAATGAAGACTCTTCTGTTACTGGCATTATACATGGTACCAAATCCAGGGATTTGCTGGGAGAAGGATGCTGGAACAAGTGCCTTCAGAGAAATTCCTCCCAGAGGTGTTCCACTCCTTTTCTCTTCAGTCCCCACTATATAGTCAACTTGCTTCTCTTTCTCTCTGGGCCCCAGTCTGTACAGTCTGCATTTGCAGGTTTGACCTTCATGAATTTAATTATTTACAAGGTGTGCATATACCTCCCCCCCATTTGCCTCCTCCCATTCCCTTGCATTTAACTGGGCACAGAGAAGGAAGGCAAGTGCCTGGACAAAGGGAAGGAAATGGTGGAGAAAGGCATGTGCACACGTTCCTTCTCCCTTCCAGCACTCCCATTCTCATCCCTTTTCCTCTGCCCCAGTGCTGAGAACTCACAATGAAGCAAAAGAGAAGGGAATGGGGAGGAAGGCTCACATGAGTCTTACTTCTCCCCTTCAGAGCTCCCACTCCCACTCCCACTCCCTTACCTCTGGCCCTGGTGCTGAGAACTCACTCTAAGGCAATAAGCAAGGAAATGAGATGGAGGAAGGCTCACACAAGCTTTCTTCCTGCCCCCCCCAGAGCTCCTCACACCAGTGTACAAAAGGCAAGGGAATGGGGGAGGGAGCCCTTGAAGGGAATGAGAGGTATATCACCGGAGGGGGGAGTTACTAGTGTTTTTTTTTCCCACTTTCATGAGGGTTCTGCACCTTGAACTCTCACAAAAGTGGAGGGGTCATTGCACTACTGTCCAGAGGGAGCATGCAAGTTAAGGTATGTTCTGTTGTAGCTCTCTGCACACTTCAAGAGTGTGAAGGAGCAGATAGTGGCAGCCAAGAGAAGCCTCAGGAGGACAAGAGGGACCTTAGCTTTGGGAATCAGACTCCTCGAGTAGTGTGGATCTTACCAGATGCTCAAAGCTAACTCATGGCCCATATTATATGTCACCTTGGAGGGCTAGGTATTATATTGGATTGGGTAGTGTGTATAAGAGCGGTGTTTTATCTTTCATTGTGGCTTTTGATGATGATCAGAGCAGTGATGTTAGAAGAGGAAGTGTTTAAATGTTCTGCCCTGTCCCCCTGCCATCCCCTTCTCTTCCTACCCACGTTCTTATTTTCCTAATGCATGGGACCCAGCCTGCAATTTTCCTAGTTCATGGAAACATATATTCCTAACAGTGATATGGAAGGGCAACCTAAATGGCCAGTAGTTACAGCATTCAAATTTCCTGGGCAGTCGAATCATACTGTATTTGCCCTGAGCTGAAAGTCTGAGATAGATCATTTGTTTAAACCACAAAGCATTACATTGTGCAGATGTCTTTGCAGTGCTGCTAAGGCCCTGCAGATCTTGCTGGTTTTACTTGTTGAATGCTTCCATTTTAAAATAACATGTTTTTTTCATTCCTGTGTAGAATCCTGGTACCTATGGCTTTGATTAACAAATGAATGAGCTCATAGAGCTTGGGTAAAAAGTACAAAGTATATCTAGAGGCATAGTGTCTCTCAGTGTAGAATAATCATTTCTTGTTGAAAAATCGAGATGGAGTTCTTGAGTCTTTTGATAACCTAAGGGATAAATTCTAGAAGGTAAAAAGTCAAAATACAGTCTTATTCTCTGATGCCTGCATCTTTCCTTATTATATTTAACTAGTATGCAATTTGTTGAACCGTTGTAGGAAAAATTGTGGTGTAGTTTATACCCTGTACAACCCTCTTCATTGTGATTGACCAGAGTATAATGTGTTATAAATTTGTTCCATTCTGACTTTCTAAACAAACAGTGAAACAAACAAAAAGGCAGAAATATTCAGATCAGTACTCATGATAAGTTCATATGCTCAGCCTATAGGCTGAACATATGAACATATCATGAGAACTGACCTGAGTATTTCTGCCTTTTTGTTTGCTTCACTGTTTGTATGCATGTGTGTGTCTCTGTGTGTGTGTGTATGGGGAAGGGTAGTGTCTTGTAGGCCATAAAACATCCAGAGTTTGAGCATCCTCAGCAGATGGTTGTCCTGGAAGATTTGCAGTGGTCATATGGAGGTCTGTCCACAAGTGTCATTTAGGATAGGGTGGGTACACTCTATAACCTGGAGGGCTGCATACCACTATTTTTGGCTCTTCTTGAGCAATGGAAGGCTGCAACATCCCATCAAGGACTGGAACTGACACTTCATCACTTTTGGATGCCCCAAACACAACTCAAGACTGTACTTGGCTTGAGATGGTAGAACCAGAACAATTTGGTAGGGCATATTTTAGTCCCAACAAGCATTGTTTTAGCTAGAAGACTGGAGGTCCTAAGGACCACATGGGATCCTCATAGAGTCACGTTGGCAGCAGGATTTCCACCCTGATCTAGGAGAATACCAGGAAGAAGTCACCATGTCCTTATCCCCTGTCCTTTGGAACTAAAGGTGTACACACCACTGCATTTCCCAGTTCAATGAACTGTAACCAAGTTGGATATGTGTTATTGTGGAAATTAGAGTACTCTACAATTTGGCTGGCCAATGTTTGTATCTGTCATTATGGCTTCTTTAAAGCTCTAGAAAGTTCTCCTATCCCTAACTGCAAACAACTTCTGGTTTTCTTATGAATCCCGTCAAACTGGATACTGTTTACATGACTCTAATCCAAAGATAAGATGTGACTGACCGAGCTGGTGTATGGGATCCCTGCCCATTTACGTACCATGCAGAACTTGTATCAATCTTATGTTGACACTGCTAAATGCCAGGAGCTTAGTGAAACCATTCACATTTTGAAGTGAAGAGTTCCCAAGCTGTTTTCATGAGAGTGTGTGTGAGAGAAGAAGTTGGTAAGTGTTCTGTATTTTTTACAATTACATAAGGGTTTATTTCTGTGATATTTTAAAAAATAAGTCAGTGTCAGCTGGTTTTAGATCAGAATGATAGCTTACTTAACACTCTGTCACAGTTTTTGGCCACACTGGTCAGCTGGCAGCTTAATTTTTCAGAGTGCTTAATGCATTTACCAATTACAGAGCCCAAGAACAGCAAAAGCTTAGAGATTATGTGCTTTCAAGGGTAAAATAACAAGGTGAAGTTGTAAATATGGGATTTTGTCTAACAGGTCTCCTTCCTTCCTTCCTTCCTTCCTTCCTTCCTTCCTTCCTTCCTTCCTTCCTTCCTTCCTTCCTTTCTTTCTTTCTTTCTTTCTTTCTTTCTTTCTTTCTTTCTTTCTTTCTTTCTTTCAAGTAATTTATGTCTCACCATTTCAGAAGTCTGTATCAGACCATAAAAATGGTTGATGTACTACTTCTGTATGATAAAACCATAATACAGGAAGAAATCCTATTAATTTAACTGGAAGAGAGTTCAACATGTGCTTAATTCCCTACTAAAAGCAATGGATCTTTGATATGATTGTGCTACTGTCTCCAGGGAGAGATATATGAAGCACGCTGAGTCTTTCAATGAAAATAATAAGATGTTGGATTTGTTTCATCCAATACAAAATTTAACCTTTCACTGATTATTTTTAGACTGGGCCAGTGTAATTTTTTTTTCATTCCAAACCATGTCAGTGGGTGGCAATAGAGTTGTATCAATTGCAAGAGGGATTTTTGTTTGTTTTATAGGTGTTCTGAATGTATTAAAAGTAGCATTAGAAAAAACCAGGACAATGAACTATTTTAAAGAGAGTTTTTAGGTTGGTACACATTAGAATGTCAAATGTGTAGTAGTTATTTGTCTTACTGATGTTGGAAGAAATGTGAAGCATAGATAAACTGAGCACCTGAACTTGAATCTCACAGGATACTTACAGCACAGTGCCACAGCTGAACACTTTAGGGTCATATAAAACCACCTTATTCCAAGTCAGGCTGTTGGTCCATCTAGTTCACTCCTATATATACCTTGGAATAGGAATATGGCAGCACTTTGTGTGCTGTTGGATTCCCAAAGCCATCAGGTTTATCCCGTGGTCAGATCTACAATGATATATAATGATTCTCTAAGGTTTTGGACATATGTTCTTCCCAGCCCTCCCTAGAGATGCTCAAGACTGAACCCGAGACTCTCTGTGTAAAAAGTATGTGCTCTACCATCCAGCTGTGTTCTTTGTCCAAAGTATGCTTCCATCTTCCGCTAGTAATATGGACATTCTTGGGAAATAAGCCCCAGATTTCTTACAGTCAAAGTATGAATTGTACTCCATGGAGCAAGCTTCCTGTACTGGACTTTCCTGATGTTTTGGATTATAATTCCCAGCATTCCTGATCATTAGTCATGCTGGCTGGGATTTATGAGAGCTGATGTTCAAAACATCTGAAGACAATCCTGAACTGAACTGAACTGAAGCCATATTATTAAGCCAAATTCTTTAAACAATTTAGCTAATGCTTAATGTTCTATAGCCTCACTTTGTCCCTTTTTCTCTTTCTCTCTCTCTCTCTCTGTCTCTCAGTTTCAGTGATGCTGTTCCCCCATCTCTCAGTCATGCTGATTCACTGAAGCCTGATGGCTTTTATGTCAGGTTGCAGAAAATCCACTCTGGGTTTTATTCCAGATGGTAAAAGAACTATCCAAGGTACTGAACTCTGTGGTCGAAATAAGTTGATCACATTTGGATACTTCCTTTAAAACAGTGGTTCTCAACCTGTGGGTCCCCAGATGTTTGTGGACTTCAGCTCCCAGAAGCTCCAGCCACTGTTGTCAATGCTCAGGGCTTCTGGGAGCTGAAGTCCAAAAACATCTGGGGACCCACAGGTTGAGAACCACTGTTTTAAAATCTGAAATAGCTGCTTTAAAGCTTGAGATAAAGCAGACTGGATTCACTGCATTCTAGGCATGGAAATCCCTGGTCACCACTATGGGCACACCTCCTTGTGCATGCATGCATATGGTTGGGATATGGTCTACTTTTTAAGCAGGAATTATTCTTGAACTTTATTTTTCCATGTGAACTTTGGTAGGAGAGCCTACTCTCTCATTAGTCAGCTTGAGGCTGCAGGAGGAGGTGAGGATGTTGTAGAGGTGTTGTGTGTGCCACATGGCCTAACCATGGCCCCCAAGCCAGCCTATTGTCCTCAGGTGCAGCAGAGAATGCAATAGTATTGCACGTGTTAGGGTGAGATTCACCTGACAAGATGGTCTACAGCCAGGCTGGTCTACTGGGTATCAATTTGTTTCTGGGCACAACTCAAAATGCTCACTTATAAAGATTTATATCTCACTTAGGTCCAGACTATCTGAAAGACTATGTATCTATATATTAACCTGCCCAAGTCTTGAGGGAGGGTTTTCTCTTAGTCCCACCACCACCACAGGCCTACCTGAGGACAAGAAGGTAAAATGCTGTGGCGATCTCCTAGCTGGCCCCTTCACGGCTCCTCTTTTGCTGGCAGGCAAAGACTTTTTTATTTAAACAGGCATTTTATAATCACTTGGTTGCATGAGAGTGCCTTTTATGGGGTGTGTATGATGTGTTTTTATCTTTATTGTTAGGCTTTTAAATGATTCTATACTTTTACAGTTAGTGTTTCTTAAATACGATAATTTGTTTAACTGTGTTGTAACTTTTTTACCATTAAATTTTTAGGTCTGTTTTAACGTTGATGTAAGCTGCCTTGGGTCCCATGTTCGGGGAAAAGAAGGGTGCAAACAAAGTTTAAATAAATAAATAAAATTGTCAATTTCTGTAAGTGGGATAGGAAGGGAAACCATCTGTTTTCGTTCCTCCAGCTGCAAAACATCTTGGGCATTGGGTAGCTCCTGACAGAGCCATTCTAAGAGTGTGACAAAGAGTGTAGAAAATGGAGCAGAGAAAAACTCTGCTGATTTTAGGTGGACTGGAAAACACTGCCACATCACCTCTGCTGAAGTAAGCTCTGAATGCGAAAATCAAAAGCATAATTCTTGTTACCAAAACAACCCCAACATGTTTCCCTGGTGTTAGGTTTTTTTTTTTTTTTTGCCTTGATGTGAACAAAGCCTAAAGATGAAGAGCATACCATGCGAATTTGCCCTTCCAAAATATAAAAAAGAACAGAGGGCAAGTTCGCACTCTATGTAGATAACTTGGACTTGAAAGTGAGAATAGATTCCATCTGAAAAGCTTTCTGGGAAAATTGGTTTCAACAGTTTGCCTCTAGGTGTGTTTTCCTAAATCGTCTGAGTGTGCAAAATTATCA
Source organism: Iguana delicatissima (assembly GCA_948472985.1). Lineage (NCBI taxonomy): Eukaryota > Metazoa > Chordata > Lepidosauria > Squamata > Iguanidae > Iguana > Iguana delicatissima. Next base: position 207,523 of record CAOKZL010002193.1, read on the forward strand.
CTTGTTAATGGTGCAGCATGAAAATGATGGACATGAACTTATGAGCACACAGATCTTAAAGTGATGATATTATAACCATTATTATTACCCCACCTTTCTCCTAGACTGGGGCTCAAGGCAGCTTACAAATTAAAGTGATTACAATATAGTTAAAAACCTACAAATTTTTTTAAAAAAGAATTAAACTCTTAGCAGTATTAAAAGAAATCAAAACATACACTTGAAAATGATAAAAGGGTAGCTGAAAACAGTACTGTGTAAAACAACACAGCGCCCTCTTAAAAGCCCTGAAAGGCCTGGTAAGCAGCAAAATTCTTTTTTGTAGAGAATTTATAGTTCCAGCATGTAGCCAAGTCTTTTCAGTCAACCCAGAGAATGACTGTTGCTCTTTGCCATCAGTTGAAAACATTATTGGCCGTGCTGGCTGAGAGGGTCTAGGAGTTCGAGACTCTCATTTTGCCTTTTGAGCATCAGTGGAAAAGTCCTTCTGCCCATTAAAAACTCTTTTTATCCATGGCTGCATGGCCTATGAGGGCCCTTGCAGCTTTGTGATTCTAGAATCATGATAGGAAATGTTTTCTTTCCTCCTGTATTTGATTTTTTGTTCTGAAACTTCAAGTCCTTTCTAACCTAAATATGAATACATTTGGGATTCTTCAAAAATGAATTCCTTTATGTGCACCGGACAAATTCAATAGGTACAGCTATTCCCACTATGGAAAAGATTAAGTTATACCTGCCAACCTTATAGATGGTAAAAGATAAAGAAACTCTTTAAAAAACGTGGTGGTGGTGGTGGGGAGGATAGGAAACCTAATTCAGCATTAACAAGGTTAAATAGACAGAGATTCAAAGCCAAACTTTTTAGTAGGTCCTTGATGGACAAAGGTTTCAGCGTGGGGGTCTCTTTCACACAATGAAATTGTAGCACTGTGATTCCATTTTAACTGTGATGACTACGTTCTGTGGAGTCCTGGGGTTTGTACTTTGGTGTGGCACTCAACTCTCTGGCAGGGTATTCCAAATGCCTCTCCCTGCCCCCACAACTGCAAATCACAGTGTCCCACAGGATAGCTCAAGTGGAGTCATAGGCCATTTCTGCACTACACTGTTATAGTACTATTCTTCCACTTTAAACATCCTGTGGAATTTTGGGGTTTGAGGAGTGTCTGAGAATTCTAAATAACCCTCCCTAAATGGCAAACCTCAGGATTCCATAGGATGTTGAAAGTGGAATAATAGCACTATAACAGTGTAGTGCGGAAATGGCCATAGTGCTAAAAATGGTTAGTCTGATAGGGCTCTTGGTTTCTTCTACTGTTTTAAAAAATTACTAGTCTTTTCCATCCTGTTTATGAAGGAATCAGAAAGTTCTTCTCAAAAATTAACTAAAAGTAAGTCCTTCTCAAAAATTAACCAGAAGGAAATCTTCTTTCATCTGCAATTTATGATTCACGTGTCCAATAACAGCACAGTCATTGATTTGTCATTGATTTAGGAAGGAGAGACTCTCAGTTTCCACAAGCTTATGTCCGCCTGTCATTTTCTGTTCAGCCACACGGTTGAGCTGTTGTACTGTTAGATGTAAATAAGTACTGGAAGTTTTATCCAGGAACAATATTAGTTGAGACCAATGAAAAATAGTGGAGGCTGCCCTTTGATAGGGTAAGATGTGAGAGAATAAAAAGGCACTCCTGACTAGTAGAATATTGCTAATTGCTAATTTTCTTGCAGGTTAAGGGAAGGCATTGCCCAGATGTTTTCTGATAGTGGTTTGAGTGTTGGACTAGGACTCTGGCAGACCAGAGTTTGAATCTTACCCACTTGGCCATGGAAACCTACTGGCTGACCTTGGGCAAATCTCGCAGTCAGTCTCAGAGGAGGGCAATGGTGAGCCTCTGAATAAATCTTGCCAAGAAAACTCCATCATAGGGTTACCATAAGTCAGCACTGACTTGAAGGGACATAACAGCAAGAGTGTGCCAGGTGAAAACAAAGATTAATGAGAGAAATTCACCTCTTACTCCCACCTGGCATTGTGTTGTACTCTTTCATATTTTCTGAGGAAACCTTTGGGAAGCTTAAAATGGTAGCAGATCCTAGCAATCTAATAAGTGACAAGATGCAGATTTCCCCCCTGTCATGTTGAAACTTCCAGTGACTAGGGTTTGGTCCTACATAGGCAAAGTGAGACAGCAACCTCAGGTGGCAAATCCTGGAAATGGTTGTAAGGTATTGTAGGAGAGGACTGTGTCTCCTACAGCCAGTTCTGCACTCCCAAGCTAGCCTGGTGCCTTAAGGTACTGTGCAGGATTCTGCCACATCTTCCATCATGAAGTGAGCTCAAGGGCCAGCTCAGCTGACCTTAGTACATAGAATGAAGAGGAAGTTGGAGTCCAGATCTCAGGGGTCATCTCCAGGCAGAAGATGAGGGTGCAAATTCTCCAGTTTTTGTGAGCAAGAGGAAGGAGATGTGTACAAATCTCAGCTCACTTAGAGGATCACCAGCTCACGACAGTTTGCAAGCCATCATTCATTGGCAAATGCTACTTGGAAACACTCTGTGTGTGTGTGTGAGAGGGGGGAGGAGAAAGTGTATCTCTTTATTTAGTTAGCTTCCTCCTTGCCTCCCATTTGCTGGGGTGACTGGATTCACCTTCCACTCTGCTCTGCATACACCTGCTGACTAGAAGCAAGGAGAGTAGATTAAACGTTCCTTATGCTGTCTCCCCAGGTAACTGGGAAGGAATAATACCCTCCTTTCACCTTGATCTGGGAACAGACACTTTAGGTAAGATTTCTTCTTAATTTCCAAAATATGAAAATATGTTCTCTCTGTGCATGCATTTGAATGACAAGTTGTGAGCAACTGTGGTTGGTACTTCATGTATAATATTTAATAGTATCACCATGGACCACATATAGGTCTCAGGATTTAGCTCCAAACCTCAGGGCCTAAGATGATTTTGAGCTAAAAAGAGTAGAGAGGCACCAACACAGGCAACAAAATGTCTTAGGCTGGCCACAAAGGTAGTGACTATTCCTTTTCAGGTCTCTAGATTAGGTGGCCACACAACCTATTTTCAGAGGGTAGTCTTCTATTTAAAAGGCTGTTTGGGGATAGCCATCTGTTTGATGGCATTTGCTGTTTGAAATATAGTCCAGTCCAGATGTTATTTAAAAATTAAGAGCTGCAAGAAAGGAAAGCGGCAAGGGCTTTGAAGCTGCCCATCTAGATTTAGGCTAAAATCCTACACTGGGGTGGCATAGTATAAACCTCTTCGTGCAGAGTTAGATGTTAAGTCTGTTATGCAGCCGTTGGGTTTAATGGCAACATTTCACAACTGTACCAAGACTCCAGATGTGCAACAGAATTCCTAATCAAAAGTGTGTGTGCATCCATGTGCCATAAACATACATACCCATGTACAAGGCACTGCTGCAGATGCAATGACATTGCATGGGCAACTCCCCTTCTGGAACCTTGAACTGAACACAGATATTCTGCAGCAGACAAAAGCGTCTGCTTCCACTGGGGTACTTAAGCGTACAGGATTCCAGTCACCGTAGCCAGATAGGAGACTGAGCAGAAACTGAAGTTACTTGGTCACAGTTTTCCTCATTATGGTTGGATGTAATGTATTTCTGTTTGCATTGTTGTAATTGTTTCTAACTTTGCATCCATATGTATACTTTAGGGCATACAAATCTGTGTTGTATGCTTTTTTAGGAAGGGGGATTATGTATAAGTGTTACCATAGCTTCCAAGTGTTTCATCTCCATCAACAGCTGTAGCAACTCTTGCTTATCACTATCTGAGCATATATCCTGACTGCCAAGATAGCTGGGATATTTGTCCAAAAACAGGCAAAAGGCACCAGCTCCTGCCTGATCTTGGAAGCTAAGCACAGTCAGCCCTGGTTAGTACTTGGATGGGAGACTTCCAATGAATCTTTGGTGATAAAGGCTATATTTCAGAGGAGAAAATTAGGAAGACCACGTCTGAGTACTGCTTACCTAAGAAAACCCTGTGAAATTCATGGGTTGCCATAAGTTGACTCACACGGTATCAAAAAACCCTAATGTTTCCAACCTTTAGTTATCCCAGAAGTTGTACTGGGAGCTGAACCCTGTTACTCATATAATGAAGGGGAACCAATCCTGCAAAAGCAAATCTTGCTTTAACATCTTTCTAACCATGGATGGGCAATTTGTGGATTTTTTTTTTTGAACTGCAATTCCTAGCAGTCCTAGCCAACACAGCTAATGATGTGGGGTGCTGGGAGCAGCACTCCTCACCAGCACTCTGTCTGCCCCTGCGAGAATAAATCAATTATGTTGTGTTACTGTTTTCAGCATGGCCACTTCCCAGATTTTCAAAAACAATCTATTCACAGTGGTGCCCTCTTTCCATTTCCCATGCAATAACCTAACCACTGCTAATAATAATAAAATTGGGTCTTTATGTAACAATTGCTTTTGTGAGCTGTTAAAAATAGAGAGAAAGACTAAAGTATTTTCACCCTGGTAAGTGTCCAGGGAGTTGAAAAATCACATCGTGACAAGGCTAGTATTCAGAAAGAGAGGTTTATTCCTGGAACACTTTGTTAATTAAGCAATCAGAATTGCACAGAGCATCATTTTCACAGTCCATTTTTTGGTTATATAGACCTTTCTAAATAGATCTTGAAATGTGGTGTGCAAGTGATATTTAGATGGGCATGTGTATAAATCAGGAGCAGGACTGGAGGGGGAGATACAACTAACTCCTCTTCAGAATGAAAACTTAATACCCAACATTTAATGAAATGCATGAAAATGAGTATATTTGTATATCTCAGGGGGATTTTGGCTACCTGAAGGGCACAACATAGAATTCAGAGCCTTTAACACAGGATTTTAGAAAGTTAAAAAAATCCACCTACATTTTCGATTAAAGGAAGAAGTATCTCCCCATGGCCTCTTTGAAAAGGATATGTAACACCTGAAGGAAAAATAATACTAAAATAAAGTTTAAATTATGGTTAAACTCAATCTCATAAGCCCACGAGCCATTTAAGTATCAAATTATATCTGGTGAAATAAATGACATTTTTAAGCTTAATTATGACCCTTTGATACCAAGGGTCAAATGAGATAATTGAAAATGAGAGGTAGAGAAGAAGCTCATTATGTCTGGCAAGGTTTTCTGTGTTTAAAAAGTCACTTTTTCTTCTATCTTTGTTTAGCTATTGTTGGTTTAATTGGAGGGAGCTGAAAATTTGGCAAAAGACAATGGACAATTTCATTTTGCAATGTCATTGAGTTGATATCCATATAATACAGTCATCAACACAAACAGAAGGGCATGATGTCTACTTTTCGTCTATCAGGAAGCACAGCTGGTCTAGATAACATTAGGTTATCTTATCATAGTGAAGATACAGAATATGAGCTGGAACAGTTTCATAACTTCAAACATTTCCCAGATGAAAACTGGAACTTGTGTGGCCAAGGAATATCAGATTGTGGTCAAGATGGCAAAACCTATTGATGAGGAAGAACACACAATCTCATAGTATCAACCACAGAGAGTGAGGCAGTTAGACCAAGAATGGTGTTCACATCCTTAGACTCCAGGCTCAAGCAATAGGGCACGGCTGAAAACAACTTGGGTATGGACACTTGCAAATATGGGGGAATACAACAAAATCCAAATTCTACAAAACAGTGACACCTTTATTGTACCAACTAAAATACACAAAGTACATCATGCAAGGTTTTCGAAGCTTAACTGGCTTCTTCATCAGGCAAAAGTACTGAAAATCATACGGGAGAAGAAAAGTGATGCTACTAGAGTCAAAGGGCCACATTTTGTCTCAGATGCTACTTCTGTGTTAGTTTAGATAGTATCTGCAATCAGAGATTTTGTCTGCAAAATCAGCTTCATAGGGGACATTTTTGCTACATGCCACAAACTTGCTAGATAACACCCAGCAAAGGCATTGATTATCAAGAAGTAAGGATGCTTTCACATCATTACAACTATACAGAATGCTTTACTTCAAGGGTGGAGAAACTTAGGCCCTCCAGATGTTTTGGACTTCAACTCCCAGAAGCCCCAGGTAGTATAGCCAGTGGTAAGAGGCAGTGGGAGTTCTAGTCCAAAACATCTGGAAGACTAAACGTTCCCCACTTCTGCTTTCATTTGCAGTGGAATCAGATTCAATCAGATTCTCTTATGTCATATTATGGTTTATGTAAATTGGCCTAAATGTTAATATGAAGAAAAAGTTTGTTCTGTGGAACCACCATTCTCTACAAAGCACCTAAAGTTTAGGAAACCCATGCCCATCCAGATGTTGTTGGACTCCAGTTCCCATCATCCTTAGCTGGCCTGGCAAATAGTGATGGGAGTAGTAACTGCTCAACCTCTGGAGGGCTATGGGTTTCTCACTCCTTTTACAAAAGTTACAGAATACAATACAATGCATGATGCCAAAAAATTACCGTATTTGCCGGCATATAAGACTCACCTGTGTATAAGACACCCCCCATTTATACATTGCAAATACTATTTGCAGGTATATAAGACACATCAGTTTATAAGATGCATCCCATTTTCAAACAGTATTTTTCAGGGAAAAAAGTGAGTATTATACACCAGCAAATACAGTATCCTCTCATTCCAGAGCTGATATTGTTGAGTTATGTCGAGTGGAGCTGGTTGCAGGACACATTATGAATCCTGATTTTGTTTTTGAATTTTTCAGTGCATTATATTGTCACACTGCACAGGGGAAAGTGGGAAAGTTTCTTCCCTGGGGAGGTGAATTGCCTTCAGAGTTAGCTTTGTTGCTTCTTCTGTGTTAAGCTTTTGAGTTGCATGTGGCCTCTTGATGTTTCACAAAGGCTCTCTGCTCTGCCTATTGTGCTGGGTAGCTTTTATTGTGTGGATTACTAAGAAATGAACAAAAGCATGCTCCATATCTTCTAAGGCATTTCATTAATGCTGAGCAAGAAAGCTGATTAAGTGATGTTGGAGATCTGGCAATGCTCCTGTTCAATCTGTGTTGATATTCAGCGGCAGAAGTATAGCATAAGACAGTATGATAGAAAATAGGGTCTGTATAAGAGCAAGACTAAATAGAAACCATTCTGAGTCGTTATTCTAAGAGCAAGCCCATCCAAAAGCTCATCTTCTGTGTATTTTGATATTTACATATAATTTACAGGATAAATTGTAGAGAAGAAAGCAAGGGGTTCTGTGCTATCATTTTTTTTCACTTGCCAAGCTAGCTTCTTAAAAATTCCTGTGCATGTTCAGTTGTGGTTCTGTTTACCTAGTACTTTCTAGCATGCAGTGCAAATCAGTTTACAAATCTCCCATTGATTTTTGTGAGATCAACGGAGTTATCATGGCCCTGTGTCCTACTTTACAGTGGAGAGTCCTCTGTTTGAAAGGTTGTGATTGTTGTGGACACTTGGAGTGTCAAAGCTTGGGTGCATGTGTTGGATGGAATGACAGGAGGCTAGAAGGAAGCTTAGATTTTGGACTAAACACAAACTCACTGATTTAAGCTCAGTTTTCGGCTGCTTGGCCTCCTACACCCATACTTTGACCTTACAAACATGGCCTTGTATAGGGTTGTAGAAATGCTTGGATTTCCCTGAACTGGAAATTAGGATGGACAGAGAAGGGAAAATATTTTCAAATGTCTTATCCACATGCAGTGAATCAATAGCATGATATTTTTAGTGTATGACTGTTTTGATTTACTACCTACTCATGATGTGTTTCTGCCTTGCTTCTAATGAGAATGAGTAAGAAGTCCCTAAAAGGGAAACCTATTATGCAGTCATATATTCTGTGCTTTAGCAGCTATAGTAAAGAAAGTTTTACTCCACACCCCTCACCCTTCAAGGACAGGATTTAGAAGGGGGGGAAATGCATCCATGTACGTGATGTGCTTGCTTAAGTTTCTTCAGCTGCAAACAGTACACTGGCTACTGGCTGCTTGTTTTGCTGGAAACAGAAGAGAGGCAGGTTATAAATATTAAAATAAGAGTATGTCATGGTGCCAAATGGTCCAAGCTTGATGGTGTGTGTGTGTGTGACTTGAGAGGCATGTAGGCTGCATACAGCAATCAGAGGAGTGCCCTCACTTGCTGGAGAACTGACTACCCTTTGAATAAGAGTGAATGCAATGCAGTACAGTTAGCCCTTCACATTTGCAGGTTTCACTTTAGTGGATTTGATTATTCACAGATTATTTGCTGTCATCTCTGCTGTCTCCCTATGCCATTTTTAATGGGGGCTCCAAGCCTCATGAGTCTGAGAAGCTGCGAACAAGGCTTGTGAGTCCCTATAAAAAATGGTGTGGGGTAGCAGTGGAGGAGACAGAAAGCCCCACCAGCCACCCACTTCTGCCTTGTGAAGGAACCCTGATGCCTCAAAGGAATCTGCAGTGGTTTGAATATGGTGATCATCCTTTCTTGTGTGTTAAATATGGTTTGAGAGGGCCTAGAGTTATTCACGGTTTTTCCACTTCCACGGGGATTCTGTGCCCCTAACCCTAGTGAATGTGGAGGGATGACTGTATTGGTATTGAGAAAAAGAATTATGATGTATGATTTTTTCCACTGTGTGGCTGTTAGTTCTTGTGCAGAAACTGGTGCTTGCAATCAAATATCAGAGACCATTGCAAATGAATAGAGTCGTTGTTGTTGTTGTTATTTTTATTATTATTATTAGAAAGTCACATATCTGAGTTACAAAAGGATGTTGTCTGTTATGTACAATTACATAGCTAAGAGGAAAACTTTGGAGGAGAGGAAGTGAAACTAAACTTTAGAGCAGAAGTACAGCTCTGTGTCTAAGACCATTTCCGCACTAGACTGCTATAGTGCTATTATTCCACTTTCAATATTGTATGAAATCCTGGGGTTTGCAGTAATCTGCAAACCCCAGGATTCCATACGATGTTGAAAGTGGAATAATAGCACTATAACAGTCTTGTGTGAAAGTACTCTAAAGTCCTAGGGGCAAGAAGCTCCGCTCTCCTTGAGTATACCCTGTGCCATTTACCTGTCAGGGATCAGGGTAGGCAGAGGAAGAAGGTCCCCTTGGCTGCAGGCACAGATCTGGTGGTTGCTACACCTCTGCCTGAGACTATCCATAAACTGGTAGAAAAACAACAATGCAAAAAAGGCAACCTAAATAGCCACCTCTTTCTCTGTTGCTTCTCATAGGTGCATATTTGCTTATACAACCACGGTCAAGCTCTTCTTCATTTCCATTACATTCTCCATATCTGTCATGTACAGGTGGCTTGTGTAGACATTGTCCAAGCAATGGTACATTTCCGGAGAAGGGATACGTGATTTCTGTTTCAAAAACCAGGGACCTCCTTGGACTCCCTACAAGAAGTGTGTGCTTGCTGATAGCTACCTGTCCTATGTATACTAAAAGCACCTGGAATAGGTAATGGTCTCTGCTCTATCAGTGGTTGGCTTCAGGGCTACCTTAAAACATTTTCTTCCCCAAGATAAAGGAAAAAGAATTGTGCCTTTCCTACAGCAAAGTGGGGCTTCAACACTGATAATGAATAGCTTTCTTCTAGACTAGTTTAGGGGCATAGGTCAGATTGTATGAAACACGGCACTCTGTCTTCTGCTACCTGCCCCTTGGCATCTGCTATCTGAACTGAGCGGCTCTTTCTGCCTACTAGCTCTTCTTGGCTCTAATCTTTTCTTCATTTCCATTGGCTTCTGGTGACTCAGGTTGCCCATGGGAGTGTCAGAGTCTGCTCCATGACTTTCGTATGCTTTGTGGTTAGTTCTCCATGTTTCTGCCTGATGGCCTCACTCAAGTTTCGTCTTTTGTCTCCTTAGCCCTCTTCTCTACCTGCAGTCTCCTTCTTTCTGCATCCCTGCCTAGCATAGGTCAATTCTCCAGCAAAAACTTTTGTTATGTAGAGCCTAAAGAACAGTTGATCTAGCTCCGTTCTCCAGCAGCTCTCTTAGCAATAGCAGCAACAGCATGTGTATTTCTACATTGCTTATCAGCTAAGTGCTCTCTAAGTGATTTATAGTGTGTTAGCTAATTGCCCCCAACAAGCTGGGTACTCATTTTATCAACCTGTGGAAGGATGGAAGGCTGAGTCAACTTGGAGCCCGGCAGAATCCAACTCACAACCATGTGGCTGCAGTACCAGCATTTAACCACTGCACCACCTGGGATCCTTGGTAGTTTGGAAGTTATTGCTGCCTACTCTTCATAAGGAGAGTCCCTGGGTCTCAGGAAGAACTTGACGCTGATATGTCCTAATATGATTGGGGCTGTAATTCCACGCATGTATTTGGGAGTAAATCCTACTGAACAATAATAGGAATTATCACTGAGCAAACATGCATGTAATGGTGCACACATTGGCTGGAGTCCTGATATAGGAACATATATTGGTGTAAGTCCACTTCACATCTGTGTATGTCTTGTTGTTGTTGTTGTTTGTTGAGGTTGATATTGTCATGAGCCAGGCTGAGCTGGTTGCCGACTCAGACAACGGAGTCTCTGAGTTGGTCTGGGCCCCTCAGCCGGGGGAGATTCCCTTGGAGGGAGAGGGGGTCCCTGCAGAGGCAAGGGTGGACTCCACAGCTGTCCCAGAGCCGGTGCCCGAGCCAGTACCTGCAGCAGAGAAGGCCAATGCTTTTGGCTCGATGGAGGCTGCTATTCCTGACTCCAGTCTGGAGTTTGCTGCAGACCCTCCCCCCACATTCCTTCAGAGGCGGCAGGAGAAGGAGGGGGTTTGCCAATCAAGGCGGTTGTGCAAAAAGCGTTTGAGGGCCTTCAGCTCTGAGCTGGGCCAACAGACATTTGATCAGCCCCAGCTGGGCCCAAGACTCTGTATTTAAGACAGATGCTAGGGGGAGTTGGGCATGGGGCAACAACCGTCTTCTTCCGGGAAATCCTTGTCGTAGAGTTCGCTGCCACTGTTTGTTTTGGGTGATGTAACCTCTTGTTTATTTTACTACTTTATTACTAAAGACCATAAAACTCGGCTCCTGCCTCTGTTTGCTGCCTAGCCACTGCCAAGACATTGACAGATAATCTCTTCCACTGTCTACAACAATGAACACCCCATGTCCTAAATTCACTGTTCAGCTGCTGCAGCCCCCACAACCATTCATTGGCTGGTAGAGAGTGGGTGGGATTGGGGAAGCACCTGGTAAAGTCCCTGTAGCCAGATGTAGAATGATTACTTTATCTGCTGAGACCTCTGAAAGACCATGATGGATTATATCATCAATCTGTGTCTGGTGATGGGGATGTAGGCTAATGCTTCTCTGATCTCCTTGGCACTCTCCACTAGTCAGTGCTGAGGCGGAGTGTGTTTTGAGAGTTGAGAGATGCAGTGTCGTCCTACCTATGGAACTATTACACTGTGCAGTATCATGTGCTAACTTGTCCACTATATTGTATTGGCAGTGTTAGATGTTTTAAATCATCTCCCACCATAGGTGGGTGTATATAGTAAAATTTTAAAATAATACCTCAAGGAAATGCAATTAAAGTAATGTCAATAATCATAAAACTAATAAAATAGGGATGTTAATGATCAACTGGATAGGAAAAGCATTGATAAAGACATTTTAATTTCCAAGTGCAGTGTGGCTTCTTCTATTGTTGGATGATTTTCTGAAGCTGAACAAATGGTTGTTCTTATTGATCTCTGGCAGACACCACCAGAGAGCTGTACTAGCAGAAGGTGGCTTAGGACATGGAAAGATGGTGCAAAAAGTGCTGACAGGGACATTTTTCCGAAATAGTTTGGCCTAAAGCTGCTTATTTGTTGCCTGAATTGACCTCAGCCTCACTTGATGCTTGCCATAAACACTAAGCCAAGATAGGTGATAAAAAGCCACAGCTCCCAATACGCAAGTTGCCTCAGAGCAAATGAAATTTCTGGTTCCTTGAGGACCCAGTAGTGGAGGTGTTAGATTTTCATGCTGGCAATTATTATTTGTTCAGTCCCAAAGTCTTCCAGGGAAACAAGCAATACTGGGTTGCAGAACTAACTGCATTGATTTCTCAGTATTTAACAGGATTAACCTGGAACATAAAGTTGGTTTCCCTGCCCGTTTTGTTTGGGGTAGAGCATGATGTTGGTTTCTTATTTGGAAATAGTCTTCATAAATCGCCCTATGTGTGCACAACATTAAACTGATTAGTCTTACAACATCTTTTTTAAAAAATATATCTATGTATAAATTTTAACACAAAATAACATAAACACCAACTGCCATTTTTAAGATAAACATAATCTAAAATTAAAACACAGTACTAAAAGAGTAAACTAAAAACACTAAACACTAATTCATTGAAATACTAACTTACTAACTGTAACACTAAATTATTAAAACACAAAGGGGCTCTGATCCCCCCCCAAACCAAACAGTAAGGAGAGACAGAAAATAAAGGGAAAAAAATATTATCCTATCATTATAGATCCACCTAAGCAAGTTATCCTAGTTTTTTCTAAGGATCTCTAGGTCTTTCAGTGTAACTGTATGGTCCACTTCCTGTGGAGGTTGACCCCAATATCACACTGGAGGACCTAGAGATTCCTAGAGAAGAGTTGTCAAGTAAAAATAGCACTAGTGATGTTTATTTTTATTCATGTTTTCCCCACTTTTGTGGGAGTCTTGTGCCCCAACCCCTGCAAAAGTGGAGGGCTCATTGCGGGCATTTCCGCATGATAACATCCTTGTGTGTCATCCCATGGCAATCCCGGCAGGGAAGGGAGCGTGACAGGAAAACTCCCCTCTGCGCCTTACCGGCTCCCTGCAGAAGGGAGTTTGATGGCCTTATCTCTTTCTTCTGCAGCTCAGCTGGGCACTTTCCCATGCTGTGCTATGGAAGAAAGCATCACCATCCTGCTTCTCTGCCCTTCCACATGATGGTAAGTATGGGAGCGCCGTGCAATCGTAGGTGCAAAATGGATTTTTTCCATTTTGTGAATACTGCGTGAGGGCGATGCTTGGGGGTACGATGGCAGTGGCCAGCAACAACATTGTGCAGAATCATGACCAGCCAACTGCTGCCATCCTGTCTTTAAAGTGGCCTTGTCATGTGGAAATGGCCTCTATTGCTTGCTTGCTTGCTTGCTTGCTTGCTTGCTTGCTTTTTCTTTCTTTCTTTCTTTCTTTCTTTCTTTCTTTCTTTCTTTCTTTCTTTCTTTCTTTCTTTCTTTCTTTCTTTCTTTCTTTTTTTACTTACTCATCTTCTTCACCATCACCATCCTAATCTTCTTTTATTCTCTACTTTTTTCCCAGGTTGGGACTCAAAGCAGCTTACAACAATTAAAAAGACATAGTTAAAAACCATGGAAAACCAAACACAATTAAATAATCAAGAAGAATTAAAACAAAGTTAAAATACATCATTGAAAACTCACACATCCATCAATTCAGCAATGTTAGCAGAATTAACAATATCCAATAGGCCATAATCATACACTGAACGCCTGTTAGAATGGACTTGTCTATATTGGACTGGGGAAAGAAAGTAGGGAGGGTGCCAGTCTGACTTCTCTGGGAAGGGAGTTCCAGAGGCTGAGATCAGCCACTGAGAAGGCCCTCTCCTGAGTTTCTACCAGATGCAATTGTAAAGGTGGTGGGATAGAGAGAATGGCCTCCCCAGCAAATCTCAAAGCCCAGCTTGCCTCGTAAGGGAGAATAAGATCAAATAACCTGAACCTGAGCTGTATAGGGTTTTAATGGTAATCACCACTTTGAATTGTGCCTGGAAATGGACTAGCAGCCAGTAGATTTCTTATTATTTGCTTTCTTATTAAGTCCATAAACAGTTCCTAGTCTTTCAAAATATCTTCACTTGGCTTATCCTTTAAAACCCATAATCAGCTTTACAACATCTTTATTCACCTAGGGGCTATCATCATGTGACAATGTACAAGCAGCCATTGTGCAATAATTGGCTGCACAGTGGGTACTGATGTGCTCCTCAGTGTGCATCTGGACATTGTTCCCAATGCACATCAGAAGTGTCTGATGCACACCAGAAGTTTCCAGTGGTACCTGGATGGACACCTTCATAACTCACTAACAGAGTTTCATTGTGTTTCTGCACTGTAGCAACAGATTCATCAAGCTAAAAAATGTAGACTGTCATGTAGGGTCTTGATTCAGGTTCTCAAATAAATGAGGATGTGTAAATTATATGGCAGCCAGCAATGATCAGTGATTGAAATACTTCATAAATGAGTTACGAAACCAAGGAGAATAACAGCAATCAACACTCTCTTCCACCCAGTCTTTTCTACTTAGGCCCTTTCTGCACGTGAGAAAGGAACCGCACAAAAACGGGACGCACCAGATTTCTTCAGTGTCCGGGTGAGTCCGTTGGGACAAGGAGCAGTGTGAGCTCGTCGCTCCGCATTGCTCCAGCATCCAAAATGGCAGCTTCTGGTTGGTGGAGGCTCTCCACCAACCAGAAGAGGCACAAAGTGGATCTGGGGAGCAGAATGTGGCATACTTTGTATAAACTAACCAATTCTATGTCACTTTACGGACATAAACTACAATCAAATAGCCCCAAAATGTCCAAGAAAGAAAAGTTGATACAGAGGAAAGGCAATTTAAAAACCAGTAATAATTGAATCTAGAGGCAATTATTTAATATGATAAAAGAGTAGATACATTTATATAGTCTTACAGATACAACCAGCCCTTTGAGGGCAACCATAATGCTGATGCAACCCAAGACGAAATTGAGTTTCACATCCCTGACTTAGACCATGACATCTGCAGGATGTAGCAATGGTATATGAGCAAAATGAAGACCTTCACCCCCAAATAAGAATTGACCCCTAGGAAATATTCCTTCAGTCTTCAAGTTTCTAGCTTTGCAGTAGCTTTTATATAGCTTTCTTGTAATTGTAACAGTGTGTTTTTGTTGTTTAATTTTTAAAGTTTGCATTTGTACTGTGCTTTCAATATTAATAAAAGCTGGGAAAAAAGTTTTAAAAGTTAAGTTAAAAGTTCAAAAAGTTAACAAAGTTTTAAAAAGAGACAGAGTTTAAGCTCCAAATAAAGGTGTCAGGGAAAGTTAATCAAAGGATTACACAAATAACAAGTATGAAAGTTCTAGGTGTAAATGATTTGCAATGTTTCACTCTCTGCAATAGCAGAAATTTGCCATCTGAAAGGAAATTTTATGGTGGGGGGACACCAACCTTTATTGTCAGGCAATGCCCTATTTGTACCCCCACAGCAACATCCCTGCATATAGCGCAGGGCCCAAGGGCTCATTCACACTACACAATTGTAGTGCTGTGATTCCATTTTAATTGTGGTTTCAACCCATTCAGCCCTGGGATTTGCAGTGTATGGAACAGCATTTAGAATTCAGAGCCAGAGTGCTCCAGTGCTTCACCAAACTACAAGCTCCAGGATTTCATAGGATGGAAACATGGGCACTATAATTCCATAGTCTGGACAGGTTCTTCATTAGGATGCTGGATGTGAGCCTTCCATTTTAGACTAGCAGGCATGGAAGATTCATTTATGGACCCACATTTCTCCTCCTTGCCATCTTTGCCTCTAGGCTGAGGGAAACGGCAGTTATTTTTAACTTGACAGTTTCCTGTTGTTTACTACTCCACTATGATGCTCCCAGGACTTTCATATTTACGACACTGTCAATTAATGGGAAAATATTTTGACACAGAAATCCCCGTTGCTTTTGCATGAAGGATTTTCTGCCTGTAAGGATTCTGACTCTCCACGCACCCTCTTTTTCCTTTCTTTTTCTCCAAAATGGCCTTGTGCAAGTCTCAGAGTCATTTGTCAGCTACTGTGACAACTCCTTTGAAATGTCACAAGCCAGCTGGCGAATGCTTTTTAGTTCCAGTCAGTCCAGGGGTGGAGGGGGGCAGTCAGATTAAGCCATATAAGAAAAAGAAAACCAAAGGAGAGACCTATTGGTTACCCTGCTGTAGAACTCCAGGGAGCTGAGCTGTCCTGTAATCCAATTAACTACCTGTTGTGGTAAAAGCAAGAGGCAGCTGCAGATAGGTGGGGGCTGTGGAACAAAACAAAAACAGGTCCCAAAGAAGCTTTTGCTGAAGCCAGCCAGACAGGGAGAATATGTTCCTCACTTGTTCTGAAGAGGAAGGAGGGGGAGGAGGAGGTGGCAGCAGTGGCAATCTGGAGTGGAAAGTCTGCCCAACTTTAATTAAGGCTTAGTCTAATTAAATTTATTTAATTTATATCCCATTTTTCTCCCAAACGGGACTCAAAGCAAATTAAAATATGAGTTAACATAAAACATCCAATACAATATGGTTAAAAAAAGCATTAAACCACAATCCAGTTAAAATATTACTTTCAAGACATTAACAAATAAAATACTTAAAATATGTATTACACATTTTAAAACGTGAATTTATTTGCATATTACTCTACCCTGATTGAGTTGAGTTTGAGTGTTGGACTATAGGCCATTTCGCACTAGACTGTTATAGCGCTGTTATTCCACTTTCAACAGCCAATGGAATCCCGGGGTTTGCGGTTGCAGGAGGGGCCACCTGGCCCCTCCGGAAATCGCAAACCCCAGGATTCCATAGGCTGTTGAAAGTGGAATAATAGTGCTATAACAGTCTAGTGTGAAATGGCCTGTGACTCTGGACACCAGGGTTCAAAGCAACTCAGCCATGCAAACTCACTGGGTGACCTTGGGCAAGTAACACTCTCTCAGCCTCAGAGAAATGCACCCTGGTCTCTGGGGGAGAGTCTTGCCTTCTGCTATTAGAAGTTTTAGAAGGCTTCTCCAATATGTAATGGGAACAGGCTGCTGAGCAAACCTCAACCCTGCCTCAAGCCCGTTGTCTAATGGATTTGCTGTTCCCTTCCAAGAAATGTGCCCACATTTTGGACTCAAAACAGATCATCACATGACCAGTAGGTGAAAAGAGATGGAAGCCTTGTTCAAAGTCAAAGTTTCTGGATGAATGGGTTGTTACTAAATCATGGGTAGCAAGTCAGTCACTAAAAATATACAACTCATGAGTTGAGTCAAATTACTGTGTCATTTTTTGCTGAGTTGAGTACGAGTCAAGTCACTGAAATGACTTGAGTTCGACTTGAGTCTAAATAAATTGATTCAAGTCTACATCACTGACTGTTGTTGTTGTAGTTGTTGTTATATTGAATTCATTTATATCCTGCTTTTCTGCCAATAGTGGGACTCAAGGCGGCTAACAACATATTTAAAGCTATACAATTTTTTAAAAATACAAAACATTCATAAAAGTATAAACATAAGATTTAAAAAGCAATTTAACAACTTAATGAAGTTAAAAACATTATGCATTTAAAATATTAAAATGCATTAAAAGACTATACAAAGATTAAAAGCAGAATCACATGGCATTAAAAGCCGAATCCTAGTCAGTCTGTAAAATGTTTTGACCTGACAAAGGAAGGAGAGCAAGGACAGGGCCATCCTGGCCTCTCTAGGGAGGGGGTTCCAAAGTCTGGGAATAGCCAGCAAGAAGGCCTTCTCCCTTGTTCCCATCAAATGAGCCTGAGAGGAAGGGGAAAGAGAGAATTGGGGCCTGTTAAAACAAGAAGGTCTTTGCCTGTTGGCAAAAAGACAGCAGAGAAGGGACAGATTGAACCTTCCTTAGGAGGGAGTTCCAAAGCCTAGTAGCAGCCATTGAGAAGGCTTTCTCTCATGTCCTCACACCCAAAGGGCTATCGTACCTCCTCCTTTTGCTGGATATTTCCTCTTTTTCATAGCTAAAAAGCTTATGTATAGTAGGGGGTATTTGAACTGAGAGTCAGCATAGTGATTGGTGGTGTGAAACAGTCAATAAATATCTTTTTTGCTTTTCCAAATATGATAATTCTATTTTAACACTAAGTGGAGAAGCACTTTAAAGTGCCATACTGTTTTAGGTCTCTTTTACACTACACAGTTCACTACGACTTTCTGTCATGGCTCCATTCCACAGGATCTTGGGATCTGTAGTTTTGGAAGGGATTTTGAATTTTCTTCCAGTGAGCTCAAGTGCCTCACCAAAGTACAAAATCCAGGATTCCACAGGATGCAACCATGGCATTATAACCAGTGCTGGAAGTGTGTAGTGTGACAGACACTCTAGAAACATTAAGAAATTGCCTTATATCAAGGAAGACCAGATTGGAAGTAATGACTTAGAAGGAATGTAATTACCTGCAACTAGTTAATTTTTGGTAACAAAGTATGTGCCAAAGTTATATTTCAATAGTAATGCCATGAGCAAGTGTGAAGTTACTTTATTAATATGATGACTAGTAATTTCTAGTTTCAAACGTCATTTTAAAGGGTATTTTAGAAACACTGGACAGGAATTTGCAGTTTTTATGCCATAGTCTTGTAAGTCTTAAGATTTTCTTTTTAAAAAAGTAATGGAAACTAATAGAAGAGCAATAGACAGTACAACAGCAATGTAAGTAACTTTTCCGGCACTGTAATGAGTAATGGTCTCTCGTTCATAGGCTAATCATAAGTCAGAGCTGACTTGACAGCATACAACAGAAACAACACAACAAAGGAGTAAAGGCATCAGGTTAGTTTTGAAACACTGTAACAAGCAAGAGGAACAAATGACTCTTCAAAGAGTAACTTTCAAAGCTTGGAAGCAGGCTGCTAGTCTCTTTAACTAAGGCCATTTCCACATTGACTGTTATAGTGCTATTATTCCACTTTCAACATCCTATGGAATCCCGGGGTTTGCAGTTTACAGAGGGGCCGGCCAGCGCCTCCCTAAACTGCAAACCCCAGGATTCCATAGGATGCTGAAAGTGGAATAATAGCGCTATAACAGTCTAGTATGGAAATGGCCTAAGTGTTACCAAAACCAACATGCAGCGCTTCTCATAGTTTCAGACAACAATTTTTCCCAGTCTATCTTGAAGATGCCAGGAACAAACCAGAGGTATTTTGCATGCCACACATCTGGTCTTCCCCTGAGCTGTAAGCAGTTTCCATAAAACTTCTACCCTTTAAGAGGGACAAAACTTCAGAACTGACATACAATACTAAATAAGTGGAGACTGAACACTAGAAAAACTTTCATTCAATGCTATACCATTCCAAATTTTAGACTGAGCTGTCAATTTCTTCATCAGAGTGAAATTCCCTCATCTGCCTCTCCACCTGTCCAGAAAGAGATTAGGACACCTTTCTAATTTGTTGCTATTTCTAAATGTGCTGCTGCATACATAAAACTTACTAACATTTTTATGCTCTACCTACAATGAGAGATGTGCAAACCTCTGGTTTTAAACATTTTTCCTAGCCTTTCCCCCACTCATCTCATTTACACATAAGCATCCCATTTCAGAGGTAGTAGGCTGCTAAGTCTTTTTTTCTTTCAGTCATTACAGTTTTGCATGATAAATCCTTTGACAGAGATAATGAACTAGAAAAGAATCCAACTCTTTGTTTGATTCATATCCGAGGAACTTAAGTTTAGTTTTTAAATCATTCTTCGCTGCTTCTACTTTGTCATGAGGGCAGCAGATAGTCAATCTATGGTTATGTCACACTGTCCTTTTCTGACACCCCCTCCCAAATTTATAGCTGTTTTACACACACACACACACACACACACACACACAAAATCATAAAACAATCCTCATCTACACATTTTTTTCTCCTTAAATGGCAATAGGGAATTAGCAGGGCAGGAAAGAAAGTACAATAGCCCCAATGCTCTCCCTTACCTCTTTATTGATAAGCCCCATTGATTTCAATGAGACTTTCACGCAAATAAGCATGTCCAGAAGAGGTGGGTTGCCCCTCTGTGCACCCTCAGTCATTTGTTGTGTTGTGCCCTCTGCATCTGCATTTGTTGTTGCTGATGATATATGTATAAAAAAAGATATCTTTTCAGCCTTTTCTTTCTGAAAGAGAGGGAGATAACTCAGCTCTGCCCACCTCTATGGCATGAGACCTACATTTTTTTGTACACATCTGTTTCTAAGAGAACAGTAAAGAACAGAACTTCAGCAGCAAGACTGGGAGCTGACAAAGTTTAGTGGCCGATGCCATATTTCAATAACAACAACAATAAATTTTTATTCTTATCTGCCTCTCCCTAAGGCTTAAGGCAGGGTACAACATACGTTAAAATATAATTAAAAACACATTGTAGATTAAAATACACTGAAACACATAAAGCTATTTAAA